>KE507152.1:49261-61401 GCA_000441515.1 Elaeis oleifera
TAAAGGGAACAATTTCTCTCTCTTCTCCCTCTCCTCTCTCTTCCTTCTCTCTACTTTTGCTCCCTGAGTTCTCTCTCTATTTTCTCTCTCTAAAATTTTTTATCTCTAAAGATTTTATGGACCAACGAATGGTCCAGATGTTTAGGGATACTTGGATTGATCAATTAGCCTAGGGAGGGATCTTGAATATGCAGTATTAGGATCATTTATCATAATTTTTTACCATCTCTGACGTCTATAATTTTATGTTTGACTCTGATCATATAGAGGTGTGACTGTCTGCATAAGGTGTAGAGCAAACTACCTTACTTTCGAGTTTGTAAATCGAGAAGTTCATCGATTACTGTATTTGAGTTAATCATCAGTGCAGATAAGGGTTCTTCAACATGATCACCTATATATTTATGAAATTTAATATGTATGATTGATGTCTATTCTATATCTATTAGTATGTGTATTATACATTATTGAATTGATATTGCTTGAATTTTGATTAATTAGTACTTAATGATTGCTGATAAAGAAGATTATAATTTAACATAATTGATGGGGTGTGCGGCATCTAAGTTAGCCAGTCATGAAAGAAATATGGTGTATATGCTAAGTCAGTTTCAAATTGAGGTGCAGCATTGTTTGGCCTGCCATGGGCTAGAGCATGACTATGACTAATCTAATATCGAAAATCAGATTATAACTTTTAATAATATAGATCGGGCACAGGTGGTGTTTGGACTGTTTGGCCATGCAAAAAATGTGGTATGTGTGTTGGGTCAGCCTTGGACTGCGGCGCAATGTGTGTTTGGCCTACCACGGACTGGAGCATGGTTGTAATTAGTTCAACATCGAAAAGATAAATATAAAACATGGGAAAGAGGAGCATGAGAACTAGTCGGCCACATGTGAAACATGGCATATCAGCTGCGGGTTGAGATATTTTGACCTATCATGAGCTGGAGCATAGTTGTAATTAAGTTCAGTATTAAAATTATTAGGAAAGATGTCTCAAAATTTGATCCACAGGGTGAAAACCCAGATGCAGAGAAGTTCAACTCAAAGAGCATGTCATGAGGAGATCGAAGATGTGGAGCAATGAGGCATGCAGCGCACGGACCAAAGGGGCTCATAGTACGCAGGCCAAAAAGTAGGAAATAGGGCCCAGGCCCGCGAGCGCAGCCCAGTCAGGCCCGCGGCCCAGCATGCAAGCGCACATAGGAGAGCACAGCCTAACGCACAGATGGGCCCAGTGCGGGCATGCATGGGGCACTACCCTCTTCGCGTGGTTCACACACGGTGCGTGGATTGGCAGTCGTTCACCATAAATTTGCATGATCCACATGGATCGAAGCCATTTTGTAGGTGGTTTCTCATGATTTATGGTTGATCTCGTGGATCAGGGTGCGATCAGATGGGTAAGAAGTGTGTTGGTCAAGATCTGGTGGTTCAAGGAGTTATTTGGGTGTCATTCGGAATCTGGTCTCTGATCTAGGCTTGAATTTAGGGCTTAAAATAGCCCTGTAGGCAACAGAACCAAAAGAAGCCGAGAGGGGCCTTAGCAGCCGTTGAGAGGAGTTCAGCGAGCTTCAAGAGCATGCAGCCTGTAGAGCAGATGCAGGCAGAGCATTAGGGGCAGAGCGCTATAGAGGCAATGATGTAGCGGTTTGCTCCATAGGAAACATCTAGGGACATCGAGGATCTTGGTACTGGCAAGTCTATGAAAGGGTCTCCTAGGAAGATTTTGAGAGAGCTTTTGTAAGGGTAGCTTCTAGTTGAGAAATGTTTGTGCACGGAGAGTTGAAAGTGTGATGATCTCCTCTTGTACTTATTTTTTCTTTCATAGTGAAGCTTGCATGCCCTGTGGAAGTAGCACTTGGGCTATTCCACGTACTTGATTGCATGTTCCTATTTTATTCTTTTTTCTTCCTACTGCAATGGATGGTATTGGATCCACAACAAAAATCAAATCAAGATAATAAATGGAATCAATTGAAGGGTATCTGGGCTAGCCAGCATGTGTGAAACATATCATTGTGATGTCAGCCATGGGTTGAGCTGTGGTTGCTGGCCATAGGTGAAAATATGATATGTATTTGGCCTACCATGGGCTGGAGTATGAGCGGATCTAGTCCAGTGCTAAAATGATAATGTTATTTGGATTAGAATTGTATTAATTAGTAAATGATAAGTAATCCCACTTGAATAGAATTATTGATTGGTGATATGTGACGATATTATTCAATTATCATATTGATAATGTATAAATCTTATTATTTTCTTATTAGTTATATATATATTTGATAAGAGATATTTCATATTCATGCTAGTATAAGTGTGAAAAATTTTTACTGGATTGTAAAGCTCACAACCCTCCTTTCTTTTCCTTCAAACTTGTAGGAGGCATAGCATCGATCAAGTTGGACGTGGAGTTTCAAGCGATGGAGTCCTCATTTAGTTAGTTAGTTGATTTCTGATACCAAACAAATGTTTCAATTTTGTGAACCTTATTCAAAAAAGATGGGTTTGTTTGATTAGATAAATATGATTGGAACATTATAATTCTTTGGTGCTCTTATGAAATTGTTTGGAGTTTCAAGCGATGGAGTCTTTATTTAGTTAGTTAGTTGATTTCTGATACCAAACAAATATTTCAATTTTGCAAACATTATTCAATAAAGATGGATTTGTTGATTTGATAATATAATTAGAACATTATAATTCTTTTGGTGTTCTTGTGAACTTATTTATTAATTAGGCCTTGCATATTCTTTAGAGATTGCCTTAGAGAGTGTGTGGCCATCACGTATCTGACTCGGGTACTGGGTTTGGGGCATGACAATGTAGTTGCATAGTGGTTCGCACTCCTTTTGCTAGAGGGAGAAAAGGCTACTAGAATTTTCTGATGGCATTTGGTTGCTACCAAAATGAGCGATGAGTAGCCTATCGAGTTGCTCGAACGAGTGAATGGACCAGGGTTGCAGTCCAGAATACCACGCCCACATCGATTTTCTAAGGGTGCCCGAGAAGGCGAGGCAAAAAGAATGTCAGAAGCATCCTGCACCATCATGAGGGTTCGATAACCCACAAGTGATTAAGAGGATCTATGGAGCAATCATAAGGCTCCAACTGGAGTACCTTGAATCGATGAGGGATCGGTTCATCCAGAATAGCCCTGGAGAATAGGAGCTAGTAGTTAAAGTTGAGGCCATCATTATACCAATGAGGCCTGCTTGAGAGTTTGCCAAGGTAGCGCTCGATCTTTCAGACCTTCTTCTCGAGCTCCACCTTCCGGAGGGATCTCCAAGACCTGGGGAGATGAATCTGAGTTGAATCTCCAGTGGAAGGAGAGCTTCTCGATCATGTCTCTGATCTCTCAAACTCGGATGGGAAGGACAGTAGATTGTAAAGGGAGAAGGATGGTGGGAGTATCATTGGGGGACAGCCTCCGGGCTCAGAGAGCGAGATCACCGTGCACGATGGAAGGGAGCCATTTGGGGGTTTGGCTCCATGCACTGTTGTTGCTGCTCCGTCATTTGTTGGAGTCGCTGCACAGCATTGGTCGTGCTTGGATCTGATGAACTAAGGCATCGAGCAGCAGTGGACCTACCGTGGCTAGGGGTTGGACCACAATGGATCCACGAGCAGCACTACTTTGGTTGTGATGAATGGATTGTCAATGAGAGGCAGTAAAGTTCTATGCTCTCATCCGCATCATGCTCTCTTTTTCCTCAAAGTGGTACGGGCCTTCCTCTAGTGCTAATCTGTTGTTGCAGAGCTCCAGAAGATTGTTGATGTGGCTAGAGCTAGATGTCGCTTTGAGTCCGCGGTGTCAGAAAGTACCTGCAAAAGAAGTCCACACTCACTGGTGGTATTTGGACAAGGGACTCTCCGATGCTTAAATTAGTCAGAGCTTTAGGAACAATAGAGAAGAAACAAAGATAGTGAGAACCAAAGAGCAGAGAGGATTTTTTTCTCTTCTCCCTTTCAGCTTGCCCTTCTTTTGAATTGCTTGTTCCTTATTTGAGAGTCTCCTTCGTACCTCTTTCGTATGAAGGTTGAGCCCATAGGCCATTTGCCAAAATCTATAAGTTTGTTAGGCCTGGCACTGTAGGCCACTAGACCACATTTTGACCTTCTATTAAAGGAGTGATGTAGATGTCATAGCAGCCAGATACATGGTTTTGAGGGATTGGACCTGAAAGGGTGTGAGATTGACTTGACTGCATCGGATCTTGCAGGGTTCTCATGACACTACCGAGCTAAAACTATCATAACTTGATCATCCGATATCAGAATCCTTATTATGATCCCAATTTGGAAAGCTCTTTTCGAGCCCTACAGCCTGGCCACTTCGCCATCACGACTTATTTCGGGGCTTGATTCAATCGTCTGATAGATCAACAAGCGAGCGCAAGAATCCTAACGAGTTGGGTCTTTTAGTTGCTTTCCTATTTTGATTAGGATTAGTGTTTTGAGTCCTTGTTTAAGTCTGTTTTATTTTTACTTATAAATAAGGCACTTAGGCCAACTTTGTAATCAGATTATTCAAGTTATTGAGTTTATTTTTCAGAAGAGAGTTCTCTTCTCCCTCTTTGCCATTTTTTCTTTATTTCGTAAGTCTTCGGTCTCTTTTCCCCAACGATCGCCGCTCTACACTGCATCAAGGAGGAATATCTCTCACTTCCTCTTAGTTGAGGTTGTTAGTCATAGACGTCAGACGTAGGCTTTATCCACTTAGCGGGTCGGGTTGGCAATTTTTGGTCTGCATCTGATATGGCATCACCATGTTATCTTGGGTGACCTGAAAAAATTAGATTCGATTGATGGATTATTCCCCCAACATATCTGAAGTAGGCCGGATATTAATTTGTTAGTGTTGGTTGAGAAAAAAAAGCAGCCTTATCATTCCCAGCACCTCTAAACAAGTTGTCGGTTGATTTGGAAGGAAAGAAAGAAAAAAAAAAGTCAAGGCACATGCTACACGTGGTTTCCGTTAGTTGTCCACCCATCCATCTTTGATTTTAACACTCACATAAGCGGAGGGATGAATTGCTGGGCTTTCTATTTAATTACTCAAAAACTAGAAAGGAGCCAACCTCGGCTCGGATGCTGGAATGTGTATTGAAGCGGCTTTGTCGCTCATAAAGTTGCGCACAGCTTTGGGATGTATCTTGCTCTATGTTTCTGCTACTTTTTATTAATACAAGCATCAGCTCTTTTTCTTACCAAAAAAAAAAAAAAGCTGCTTTATACCAGCATACATATGTGCGTGTGTAGATGCCCAATTAAATCATTTTTATTATATTTCTATTTAAACTATGTAGTTGGACAGATATATAAAATAGTTAGCCTAGCTGATATAAAAAGTAGATACAAAAATTATATTAAAGATGTTTACAAGAAAAAAAAGATAAATTTTTCATGTTAAAAATTTATTATGCATCACGAAAGATGAACAACCCTCTCTAGGAGTGACCATAAGGGCCTCCATTCCGTTGAAGAATGTTCAATTCGGATGAGAAATCATACCTTCCCATTATGCATGTGACCACACCCCGATGGTGCTGAGAGGATCCTATTTGATCAGATTAAACATATTACAAGAAGTGGATGGATGCTCTGTAGAGTATGGTATAATTATAGATGGCTGCCGTCATAAAATGGATGGCCATCAAATAAAGAACCTGCGAGCACAGATCAAGTTATATGACTGCATCCACTATGTGGTGCCGTGCATGTGCCGCAGACGATCTTTGGCTGTTACTAGAAAATTTGGGAGGATCCAAGCAATGTACGCAGCTGAATTCAATTTCCATCAACCGTTGACGACTAACAGAGATGATAAAATATCCGTCAGTAGCTTCAACAGCACCTCCTCACCCCCGCTATTGCTATCTCCACCATGGGATCCATCTCCTACATCACCCTATTCCTAGCTCTCCTCCTCTTCGTCAAACTCCTCTTCTTCTCCAAGAACATGAAGAACCTCCCCCCAAGCCCTCCCTCACTCCCCTTCATTGGTCACCTCCATCTACTTAAGAAGCCCCTCCACCAAACCCTCGCCCGCCTCGCCGACCGCCACGATTCCGTACTCCTCCTTAGCTTTGGCTCCCACCCTGTCATCCTCGTCTCCTCCCCTTCTGCCACTGAAGAGTGCCTCTCGAAGCACGACATCACCTTCGCCAATCATCCCTACCTTCCTTCCCATGAACACCTGAGCTACAACTACATCTCCCTTGCTGTAGCCAACTATGGACCCCATTGGCGCAACCTCTGCTACATCGCCACCGTCGTGGTCCTCTCCACACATTGCCTCCACGCCTTATCCAGGATTCGCATCGGAGAGGTCCAGGCCATGGTTCACCAACTCGCTCGGGACTGGTAGACCACATAATGCAAACTGAGAGATTTAGAACAAGAAAGCGAAGAAACTTTAGAAGAATACAGAGAACATAGAAGAGAAACAACTCATCAATATTCATTTTTTCACCTCAAGATACAGATACAATTCTCTTTTATAACCATCTCTAATCTGTTACAACAGATCTAACTAATTTCCAGCAACCCAACTCAGCCCAACTCACTCTTCCTTAACCACCCAACTGCTTCCTGGTGCCAATTCCTCTTCTTCACTTCTTCAGCCTGACTCTCTTCACAACACACCATG
Organism: Elaeis oleifera; assembly: GCA_000441515.1. Taxonomy (NCBI): domain Eukaryota; kingdom Viridiplantae; phylum Streptophyta; class Magnoliopsida; order Arecales; family Arecaceae; genus Elaeis; species Elaeis oleifera. Next base: position 55,923 of record KE507152.1, read on the forward strand.
TCACTTATATCACAACACACTATATCACTTACATCACTGCGCATCATTTTATTTATTCCTGCTCCACACCATATTGCTCATCTTCTTCCTCTCGTATCAATACCCCCCTGTTGAGAGGTTCTTTGTCCTCAAGGAATATGGAAAGCGCATTTTGATCTCTTCAGCATACTCCGACGTTGCATTCGTAGGAGAGAACCCATGCCAATGAATTAACCACTACACAATAGCTTGATTCTTGTGACACACAATTCTTCTATCCAAAATGGCTTGCAGAGTAGCAACAGGAGGTGGCACTAAATATGGCAGAATTGGTTGAGTAGCATCAGCATTATAAGCAGGACGTAACAAAGAGATATGAAGTACATTGTGAATAAGAACATCTGTTGTAAATTCAAATGATAGGCCATAGGACCTACACGCTCCATCACACGAAATGGGCCATAATAACGAGGCTGCAATTTTGGCTTTCCAGAATGAGCAGTCAACTGCTTATATGCCTATAACTTTAACCAAACCCAATCTCCAATATTGAAAGAACGTTCACTCCTCTTTTATCAGCTAAAGTCTTCATACGTTGTTGGGCTTTTTGCAAGTTACTTTGCAGAACTTGGATAACTTGCCTTTCATCTTGCAAGGTTTTGTCAACTGCAGCTACCCGAGAATCATGAGGAAATAAGGCAAATGGATTGGTGGACGGAATCCATATAAAGCCTCAAATGGAGTTGTTTAATGGAGTGAAACGAAGTATTGTACCAATACTCTACCATAGGAAGCCATTTAACCCATTGATGCTGCAACTGCCCTGCCATACATCTTAAGTAATTTTCCACACACCTGTTGACCACTTCTGTCTGGCCATCAGTCTGAGGATGGTGGCAGTGGATAGATTAATAGAGACCCTTGTAATGAGAAAAAAATTTTCAGAAATGACTAACAAGCACTAGGTCTCTATCACTTGTTATGGTATAAGGCATCCCATGTAGCTTAAAGACTGAGTCTATAAAGACCTGAGCTACTGACTTAGCAGTATAGGGATGAGAAAGAGTAGCAAAATGGGAATACTTTGTGAAACGATCTACTACCACAAAGATCACCGATTTACCTTGACAATTAGGAAGACCTTCAACAAAGTCCATGGTGAGATCTTGGAAGGCACTAGCAGGTATTGGTAAAGGTTGTAATAAGCCCGGAGAAGCTGCATTTCATATTTATATTGTTGACAAATCAAGGATTGTCTCACAAATTTTCTAACATCTCTTCATAAACCAGACCAATAGACCACAGCAGAAATTCTTTTGCTATAACGGTAGCTCCTGAATGGCCACCAACCAAACTTTCATGAAACAACTTTAATAATTCTTGTCTTAAAGATACATTTTGCCCCACTGCTAATTTACCCTTCCTCCTTAATAGGTTATTATGCCAAGTATACAAGGAATGAGATTGATCATTGGCTTCCTTCGCAGCAATAATGGCCTGCAATACTGGATTAGTTGCCCAAGAATCTTGAATTTGAGCAAACAGTGAGCATGGCAATAGAAAATTGTAACAACATAACACTCTACTCCAAGTATTCTAGAAAGTCCATCAGCTGCCCAATTTCTTACCTTCCTATCACAAATTTCATAGTCAAATTGCATCCATCTCGCGAACCAAGCCTGCTGCTGTGAAGTATTAAGTCTCTGTTCCAGTAGATACTTGAGATTTTGATGGTCTGTCTTGATTACAAAATGCTAGTACTGTAGATAATGCTCCACTTCTTAAGTGCTAACAGGATGGGTAACATCTCTTTTTCATAAATGGACATAGCTTGCTTCCGAGAAGACAATGCCTTGCTGATATAAGAAATTGGATGGCCACTTTGTATTAACACTGCTCCAATCCCACATCCAGAAGCATCTGTCTCAATTACAAATTGCTTGGATAAGTCAGGTAATGCAAGTATAGGTGTAGTTATCATGGCCTCCTTTAAAGTATTAAAAGCAATCTGAGCTTCCTCACTCCATCCAAAATTATCTTTCTTTAATAGTTCAGTCAAGGGTCTAGCAATTTTTCCATAATTCTAGACAAATCTTCTGTAGTAACCAGTGAGGCCAATAAACCCTCTAAGCTGCTTGATGTTAGTTGGAACAAGCCAATTTTTGACTGGATCAGTGCTTACACCTTCAGAAGATATTATATGACCAAGATACTCTACGTGATCACATCTAAAGAAATACTTGGATCTTTTAGCCACCAGCTAATGATCTCTAAGCACCTAAGAAACTTATCCTAGATGCTATAAATGAAGCTCCAATGAAAGACTGTAGATTAAGATATCATCAAAAAATACCAAGACAAGCTTTCTTAAGTAAGGCTTGACAATTGAATTCATGAGGCTTTGGAAAGTGGATGGGGCATTGGTCAACCCAAAGGACATAACCAGAAATTCATAGTGCCCTCATAAGTTTTAAATGCTGTTTTAGGGACATCTGCACTATGCATTCGAATTTGTTAGTATCCAGACCTTAGGTCAATTTTAGAGTATTAGACGTATGTCCTAGAAGTCAATTATTGGCTGACATATTTTTCATTCTATGATATAAATTTGTACTTAAACTATTGATTTGATCAATAAAAGTAAATTTTTTTTCATTCAAGTGTTATGTGTCTTTGAATCATCCATGAAATTGATGTTATTAGATATATTTTCAAGTATTGAGAATTAGAGGTATGTATAATCAATTTCTAAATTGCTCCTGGTCATAGGATATTCATAGGGATGGTGATCAATCTGGATAGACCGACACACGGTTCACTTCTTTCGAGGTAGATGAGCCTCTAGTCTACAGTGTAAAGATATTGAGCGATAAGTACGGATAGTTATTAGAGAATAACTAATACTGAGTATGATCATATGAGAGATCACATAGATTTTTAGTCAGTCGTCAGTGATCATCTCGATGCTGTAGTTGTGTGATTGGTCGTTCGACGTGCGAGTCATGGTTGCTCACAATAAAGCTACTATAGTTTGACTACATATAAATATTGATTCATTTATGAGTCTTTGTAGTGGATATTGGCTGCAGTTGGTCAAGCTGTAAAGTAAGGTGTGCATGTAGATGGGATCTCTTGATCTTGATAGAGAGGAGTAGTCTTATGGGATTTGAAAAGCTAAGTCCACAAGTCTATGGTCACAGTAGAGTGATTGATGAAAAGAATTTTATTGGAATCACTATCGGACTTGAGCTGATCGAATTTATCATATAACTGACGATGAGGTTTGACGATTTATCTATGATATACCATCTAGTCGGGACTCATGATAGAGAGACTGTATCACATATTAACTACATCTAAAATTTTTTTTTGTTCTACTGAATTGCCACTACATATTACTCAATGTCACTGATGGATTACAAGAGCTTAATAGGATCATTTTGAATAAATGATCCTTGTCAAGTTAGAGTGGACCTATTCTGATCCACTAAAAAGAATTTTAGTGATACCTATGATAGAGATCATTGGTATGTCTTACTACCGGACAAAATTGAACCTATAGGGTTACACATCAAAGGGAGAAGTTCTGGATTAATTAATTGAGCTTATGAAGTACCAATTAGTATGGATTTAGAGAAATCCTATTGGGTTCATGTTAACCTTGTTAGCATCTGCATAAACCCAATTCCTTTTGTAGTTGGTTTGCTTATATGATAAGTATTAATCAATTTCTACACTTGAATTAAATTTGATTCAATGAGTTTCAATAGTTGGATGCTCAATTTATGGCTTGAATTAAATTAAGAAAGAGTTTCTTGATGAAAAATTCATCTTAATTTGATCAAGATCCCTTGAATTGATCTAAAGAAATTATGTGGGTTAATTAGTGCATGTTTACTTGGGTCCCATATGATGGGATGCCTAGCATTGGGTTGGGCATGGGTCAAGGATTAATGGCACCTATTTGGGTTTGGTCCCAATAGTTAGAGGCTAGGACTTCTAATGTGATTAGAAGAAGGGGTCCTAATTTGATTAGGACACACTTATGAAGTCTGTATAAAGAACCCCGTGCTCAAATCATCCAATTATTGCCACCACCCTTATCTTCACCACACCCTCCTCTCCCTCTCTTCTCTCTCTAGCCCATGGCCTCTCTCCTCCCTCTTGGCATTCTCTCTCTAGGATCCAAGAAGAAGAGGGCGGCATCCTTTGTTCTGGTGGCAAGTGTTGGCGCCATCCTCCCAAGGTTGTTGGGAGGTAGTTACAACTACTTCTTGATAGTTGTTCTCTTTGATTAATTGAGGAATCAAGAAAGATTCTTGGTTTCTTCAAGAATCAAAAAAGAAAGATCAAATAAGGATTGATTTCAATCAAGTATTATGAAAAGGGGATCAAGGGTTGATTTATATCCAGGCTTGGTTCAAGCCTATTTAGTTCTTTGGTTCAAGTGAATGGATTCAAGAGGAGCCAATCCAGATCGGCCCTACAGATATCCGCAGAGGTAGGAGCTTGTACTACTGATTCAAAACCTGCTCAATCCCAAGATCCAGAGATTGAATTGGATTCAACCCCAGTTATAGTTTTGAAGCAAAGGAAAGCGATTTAGATGCACGACTTGATCACAGGTTTTTTATTATTCATGCTAAAATCAGTTTATATCAATTTCAGCATATGAACTAGATCTATAGATACTTTCATATGATAAATACATGGTTAGATTAAATTATTTTAATCTAATTTTTACTATATTTTGAATTTAAAAATTATTTTGAAATCTATATGTACTAGCATCTGTAGAAATCTAAAAGTGTTATCAGAGCCATATGTTCATATGTATAAAAGTAACATCAAATTTAAAATTATTTTAAAATTTGATTTTAGTTCATACATGAGATGTATGTCTTCATGCTCAAATCTGAAAGGTGTCTTAGATCTGATTTTTAATCATATATGTGATATATGAAAGTATGTGTAAGTTAGAAATTAAATTTTGTAATCTGAATTTTTATGTATGCGATATATGATGGTATATTTAGATCTCAAAATAATTCTAAAAATTAAAATTTTATATATATGATATATGATTGCATGTATATTCTGAAAATATTTCAAAAATCAAAAACTTACTTTTCATGCAATATATTTAGATCTGAAAATTATTTTATGATCTAAAATTAGTGTGTGCATGAATCATTAGGCATGGGTAGTTTGCATTAGATCATGTAATTGGATTGCATTTTAGGTTATGATTAGATCATATTGGATCGAAATCAATGTAGCTATTGATCAAACTGAGTCAAGTGTTGATTTGGGTTAGATCAATTGAACTTATGATTCTACATGTATTGTAGATTGAGTCAATAAAACCTCATATATAGAATCTGAAAGAAAAATAGATAGTTCAAAGCATGTATTTTAAAATTTATAGCAGAATAATAAAATATTAAACATTTTAATCTTTTAACATGCCTTGTATTGGATCTAAACTACCAATTAAGGA
>KE507153.1:0-11797 GCA_000441515.1 Elaeis oleifera
AGAAGAGAGGAGGTGCAAACATCCCTTTTTGAAAAGACCAAGGGGCGCAAACCCTTGGAGTTGGCGTGAGAATGAAAGAGGGGCCACCCCCTCTTTTACCATAGCATGGAAGAGAGAGAGAGAGAGAGGGGCTACGCCCCCTCTCTTGTGTGCCAAAATCCTAGAGGGGTGCCAAGAGTTGGCACCCCAGCTACTTACCATATTTGATAAGGGCGCCCACTCAACTTACTTAATTTGATGTGGGTGCCCCATCTACTTGCCAAAAGAGGTGAAGATATTTCAATTGGATCTGATTTTTTTAAAAAAAATCAGATTAAAAAGATAAAATCTTTTGAGATAAATACTAGCCTTTTTAGATTGATTGAAGATTGATTTGGAATCAAGAAAAGGTCTATATAGTCTACTAGGGTTTAAAATTATTGAATTAAAAATCAGATCACCTCCCTCTCTCCTTCTCCAAACCATCTCCTCTTCCTCCTCTCTTTCCAATGCCTAAGGGTTGGGCATCCCATCTTCCCACATGCTTGAGTTGAGGGTGATTTCTTCTACATCAAGGAAGAGAGAAAAAAGCTGCAGTTCAAGCATTAAGATCGCGATCAAAGATCAAAGGTTGATCAAAGATTCAAAAGGCTGAGATCCTACTTAGAGAAGAAGGATCTATAATAAAAGAAAATTAAAATTGATTCTAGTGGATACCTGTAGAGGTCAGACACATGTGCGACTCAAGAACCTTCAAATCTAAGATCATCGATTGCGGTGTATTTCAACTCACGTAAGGTATTGAGATCTGATCTCAATTTAATTTAATTTTTAGATTATATGCATGTCTTAGATCCAGGGCTCAGATAGATATAGATTAGATCTATAGCATATGGGGTTAAAGGTTTAACTTAGATCTATTTTCACTGCTGTTTCAAAATATTTTGAAATCTATGCATACTAGTCTACCCAATTTTCTAACACAAGTGTATTGTTACTTCCATCCTTTATTTATTAATTTTTTTAACATTGTACTGCTATTGAGTGTCTTAACCTTAAACTTTCTGTCTGACCCATGTAGCGAGTTTTAACTAATGACTCTCAAATCAGATGACTTTAAGGCACTAGGTATAAAATATCCCTCGAACTTACTAGCTTGAATCAAATGGACTACTCATTAAGACTAGCTTTACAATAAAGTTCTTTGTCCTTCACACCTTTTAATGCGAAACGCAATACTTGCTTAGACAAAGAGGTCCGATTACTCAGCATGAAATTTTGAAACTTTTTTTTATAAGTAGTTTATTTATAAGAATGTATAGTTACCTACACAAGTCCATAGAAGTAAACTCTTCTTTGATGCTAGTAGAAAAATTAAAAATACTCAAGAAAAATATTTATATTCAAAACTTAACTATTCATTGGGTTCTTTCAATACTTGATCTCTCGATATCTCACGAAATCTCCATACTGTGTATTAATTTTTTAAAGAATATTTATTCAACTTGATTCTTAAGTATAATTGGATGTCTAAATATTAAATACTAACTTATTCAAAGATTTATTAATTTTTTTATTATTCTTATTGTCCCCCCAACTTAATTGACATTGTTCTCAATGGATTAAGAAAATAATATGATAGAAAAAGAGGAAGAAAAGGAGAGATATCATCGGACCCAAATATATACTTGGTTCAATCTGACCTTCATGATTCCACTCGAAATCTTTTTAAAATTGGTTCTCCCCCCAACTTAATCCTAAACTTAAAAAGAAGATAAGTTAAAATAAAAAGGAGATTCAAATGTCAAACCTAGGTTGCCTTCCAACAAATGCTAAGTTTAAAGTCTTTAGCCAGACTATGCCGATTCTTTCACCTACCCAGGATCAAATACTAGATTAAAAAAAATTTTAGTAATCTTTCACATCCAAATTTAGAAAGATAGCTTACAACTCTATCATTGATAAACTCTATTACTTGATCGCCAATTTCTAGAAAGTAGTTTGCAATCCTATTATTGATAAATTCCATTGTTTCATTATTATTGATTTTCAGAAGATGGTTTGCAACCCATTTTAATTTTTATTTATCAAGAATTATTTCTATATATTCTTCTAAAGTGCTCCTAAATTGGGTTTCTGAATTAAGAGTTGGATCCAATGCAATAATTACTAGTAGAATTTTTTCAGATCTTAGAAACACATACTTAAATGATTCAGGCAAAGGTTTAGTTCAAATTATGGTGGGCTTGAATTGAAGGATGTAATGGTTTAGTTTCTAGCTTAGGTAAGGGCTTAATTCTCATTGACCAAGGCAGCGGATATGATGGGTGAGGTGAATCAAGTAGGGCATTCACCTCTTGGACTTGGGTTTTTTCAATGGGTTCATCAAGAAGATCATCTTTCATTAAATTTAAGAAGAAATCAGACTCAACTATCTTATCTATCAGATCAATTACAGAACAGTTTTTCTCATTTTGAGTATACTTTGAGGCATTAAAATATTGATTCTTACTTTTGATCCCAAAAAAATATCCATGGCTGCTATTTTACAAGTGATATTGGCATTGGCAATGGTTAGGAATGGACGATCTAGAATTATGTGATTCTGATTCAACTCCTGGGATGGTTCCATATCAAGTATGAGAAAGTCTACGAGAAAATAACATTTATTTACTCTAACTAGGACATCTTCAATCAGACCACATGATATCCTTATAGATCTATCAACTAGTTGCAAAATAATCAACGTGGGTTTCAGTTCTCCTATCTCAAATTTTTCGTAGACCGAGGTAGGAAGTAGGTTCACACTAACTCCTAAATCTAACAGGGCTTGGTCAAAGGTGATGCCTCCTATAACACACGAAATCAAAGAAGCACCAGGATCTTTCATTTTTTGAGGCAATGGGTTCAACAGGACTGCACTTACATCCTCAAATAGTATAATTCTCTTTGTGGTTCGCAACTCACGCTTTTGGGTGCAAAGTTTCTTAAAAATTTAGCATAAACTGGAATATGCTGAATCGCATCGAGGAGGGATAGATTAATATAAACTTGCTTAAATAATTTTATTAGCTTCTTATTGCATGATCCTTGCTTTTTGTAAAAGAATTGGCTTCTAAAGCTGAAGAAAATGGGACTCTAAGTTTATATGTCTTGGCTAACTCATATGCTCTCTTCTTCCCCTTATCTCTCTCACTCAGATTGAAACTAGCATCAGTTGTTGGAAAATATATCTGAGAGCCAATCGTTAGATGATTGTGCTCATTTTATAAATTATATATAAATTTTATTAATAAAAGTTATAAATTGACCATCTTTGAACTCTTGTGTTGTAATGAAGTCCTTAGGACTATAATTAATTGACAAGGGAGGATTTGTCGTTAAGTCCTTAAAAATATTCACAACCAAATGATACACTATTACTAAGACAATAGCGATATCAAGTATAGATCATTGCGTGTCATATGAGTTGGTTATCCTCTTAACCAAGGAGTGTGGAGACACTATTATGGCATGCAGATGGAATGTAAGAGTATATTCGCATCGAACGTGATCATGTGTCAAGCACTCTGCTGTCAAGAGTAGCTTGTGAAGGGTATAGATATAAGTGTCCCTTAGACCTGAGACCACTACGGTGATTTATAAGCAACTCACTGTACTTTAATATCGAACCATCTGAGTTTCTAACTCAGTGATGGAAAGATACCGAGTGCAGTCAAGTACTTATCAAGTCGGTGTGTGAGTCAAGATAGAATTGATCCCTATGAATTAATAGGAGATATACATCAGTATATTTTAATTTAGCAAAATCTTGGTCAGGATAATCCATGAGATATATTTGAAAGATTGAAATACAATATAGTCAACTAAATTAAGGTTGACGGTTAAACCCTAGGTCACCTTTAGCATTTGGGTCAAAGAGATGAATTATATAGTAACCATACACCAGTAGGTTCTAGAAGGTTGCTTTGCAACACTTCGACCTATCGGTCGTCAAGTCACCATTGCTAGATGGTTACATCGATTAGTATAGAAAGTTATTCTTATGCTATTGGCTTAGATTCAAACTTATGGGGTCACACGCATTAAAAAATTTGGTCAGATCTGATGGCTGAAGAGTCCAATTGTATTGGGACTTTGGTGATGAGTCCTACTAGGACTAAGACTCTTGGAGAGAGTTCCACTGGGACTAGGACTCTACTATTTATGAAAATTAATTAATAATTAGATTATTAAGTGACTCAATTTGATTGATTAAAGAGCTTTGGAACAAGTCTAATTGAATTAGATTTAGTTCGATTCAGATTAGGTTTGATATGATCAATCCTAATTACAAGAAAGTTTGATCTTGATTCGATCAGGGTTTGGACTCGGCTAATTCTTAATTAGGTTAAAAATTTGATGAGATATTTAGATTTCTAATTGGATTAGATTCATTTCTATCAGTGGGTTCAATCTAAATTTTATTTGGATTTGAATCAGATTAGGAATGAAGAGTCCTTGTCAACTTGGACTCTATCCTTATCTCTTTGCGCCACACTTGGTCTCTTGCCCATATCTCCATGCCAAATAAGGTTTGGCTTGACCTTTTTTTCATCAAAGTAGCAGACCCAATAAGGGTGGGCGGCAATGATTGATGAGTCATAATCTTATCTCTTGCCTAATTCGAATGTGATTTGAATTAGAGATAAGATGTAAACTAGGAAAAGGATTTTTTATATATAGAAGGATGTTGGCACCATAATAATTTATTTATTATTTTTCTTGAAGAGTCCTTTGGCATGTGAGACTCTAAAATTTTTCTCCATATTTTAGTGATTTTTTTGAAATTTTTTGGGATGCTAAAAGGTGGTTTGGCGTGGACTCTTGGTGCCCTTCCCTTGGTGAAACCCTAATTCCTAGTCTATAAAAAGGGGGCTCCTCTCTTGGACATCCCATCATTGGTTCCCTTGCTATTTTGTGATTTTCTAGAGCTTTTCCCCTCCTCCTCTCTTCCTCCTCCAGATCTCTTATTTCTTTGGTGTGTCCAAGATGCTTGAAGAAGAAAGAAGAAATCAGCTGTCAAAGTTACTTGCAGGCTAGCACCTCCAAGTCTTTGATCTGCATCAATCTTCATGTGAATTTTTCTGTAGAGGCTAGATGACTTCATGTGGCTATGAGTGACTTGAGGAACACCTTCTCTAACTGTTAGACCAGAGAAGATTAACATCAAATTGGTTTGGTATTAATCTCTAGCTTATTTTATCATATCGATAGATCTAATAATTAGATCTAGAATTTCAGCATCGATGAGATCGATGTGTATTTTATTTTCAGATCTAAAGTGCATGTTTTCATATCATAGATCATGATGTGGTAGTCTAAGATTAAATCTTATGCATGTAATTAGGATTAAATTATTTAATCTTTCATTTTTGCTGCACAGAAATTTTAAAATCACATATACTGCACTACCACATATTCCTTCATCAGTACCAGTTCTGAGTTCAGATTCTTTTATGCGGTTAGTCTCAGTACTAACCACTTCTTCTAAGTTCACATTTAGGCTAGCATCAGTACTAGCCTCTCTTACCTAGCCTTGGTATGGATCCTTAAGAATCCTATCACTTCTAAGCTTAGAAATTGCTTTGACATTTTCAAATTGGGGATTCTTAGGTGGGACATTGGATTAATGACTAGGTCCAGATGGTTGGTGTAGAAAATATATCCTAAAGCCAATTGTTTGGACGATTGTGCTCTCTATAACTTGTATATGAATTATGAATTAATAAAAATTATTTGACATTATTCATCACAAGATATACATCTTTCTTAATAAAACTCATGTGTTGTGATGAAGTCTTTAAAACTATATGATAGTCGATAAAAAAGAATTTATCGAATAGTTTTTAAATATGTTTATGACCAAATGATACGTCATTAAGGGATGATGACATTTATCAAGTACAGGTCATTGTGTGCCATATAGGTTGGTTGTCCTCTTAACCAAAGAGTGTGAAGACACTGGTATGGCATATAGGTAAGATATAGGAGTACATCGTCACTGAACAAGTAACTCACCTATAGAATACTCTGCTGTCAAGAGCCGCTCGTGAAGAATATAGGCATGTGTCCCTCTGATCTAAAATCACCATGATGACTTGCAAGTAACTCATTGTGCTTTGGTGTCAAACTACTCAAATTTTTAATTTAGTGATGGAAGGTTTCTGGGCACAGTCAAGTACTTGTGGTAGTCGGCGTGTGGATCAAGATGGAATTGACCCCTCTATATTTCAGAAATTGATGCATTACTGTATTTCAATTGAGTAAGACCTCAGTCGGGGCAATCCATGTGATGAGTCATAAGATTTAAAAAAGATTGAAATACAATATGGATGACTAGTCTAGGGTTGACAGTTAAATCTTAGGTCATCCTAAATGCTCAGGGTCAAAAGATGAATTATGCGGTAATCATATTCTATGATTCTTAAGTGTTGCTTTGCAAATATTTGACCTATCCAAATATTGGAAACCATTGCTAGATGGTAACTTTGATTAGTACAAAAGTAATTTCTATGCTACCGGCTTAGTGTTCGAACCTATGGAGTCATGTACAAAAGTCAGACAAAGTAAAAAAATTGATCTAAATCTATGAGTTCAATTTGAAAGTATGTAACTTGATTGAAAAATAGATTAGTTTAATTGAAATTAAGTTAGAGGTCATAGAAATTAAAGAGTTGACTATGTCTAGCTAGTACTAGACATGAGATTTAGGTTTAATTCTGGAGATAATAATGATCTGATCAATGATCTAAGAGATTTATGAGAGATTGATTTTATGTCCTAATTAATTTTAAATTAGATCTGATTTAATTAAGATTTAATTAGATTTAATATACAAGTTAGACTTGGAGGTGAATCCTAATTGGTGTAGGAATAGCAACCATTTCAAATTGGATTCGAATTGAAATTATATTGATCCAAATATGTGCCAAATTTGATTTGCATTTTATGAGACCTTAATTATCTGATTTTGTCTCTCATTATGGGTGGACAAATGGACTGATTTGGTGCCTAAATCCCCTTGGGCGTGAGCTATTAGGTGGTGCTAAACGTTGGTGCCATTCCTACATAGTTTGAGTTTTCCATATGGCATAAGGAGTTTGAATTTGATTCAAATTAATTAAACCTGATCTCTAAGTGGGACTTGAAATTTGAGAGTCCTAATTAGATTAGGACTGAGGATTTTAAATGCCTATATAAGGAGGGCTATGGACATGAGGCAAAAAAAGAAGAAAGAAGAAGGCTGCATAGGGCACAAGACAGAAGGAGCGTATCCCAAGATAACAAGCATGGAAAAAGGAAGAAAGAGAGACTCAGCATCCTCCTGTTGGATGTATGCCCTAGAAGCCAATCTTGACTGACACATTTCATATTTCTAGGATATGATTTTATACTTATTGGGTAGTTATATTACCATTTATGTTTATGTGTCCATGAATCACTCAAGGGATTAACAAGATGATGACACATATTCTCAAAGAGTTGAGAATTCGATGCATGTGTCATTGATACTTAATTTTAAATTGCTCCTGATCATAAGATCATCATAGGGATGGTGATTGATCCAGATAGATCAGTGTACGGATCGCTTCCTTCGGATAGATGGATCTCGAGTCTGTAGTGTAGACACACTGGAGCGAGAGTGCAGATGGTTGTTAAAGAACAACTAGCACTGAGCGTGACCAACACGAGAAGTCATATAGATATCTGCTCACTCGTTAGTGACTTTCTCGATGCTGCAGTTGTATGACTGATCTTTTGATCTGAGATGACACTACTACTCATAGTGAAGCTGCTGGAGTTTGACTGACACATCAACATGTGTCTCAAGGAGCCCTTGTAGTGGATGTTGGCGACAGTTAGTCCACTGTAGGAGTAGGATATACATCAAGATAGGATCTATCGATCCTAGCAGAAGGGAGTAGTCCTATGAAATTTAAGAGGCTCAGTCCTTAAGTCTATGGCCATAGCATTGTGATTGATGAAAAGAGTTTTCATAAAATCATATGTGGACTTAAGCTGATTGAATCTATCATATGACCGATGTTGAGATTTGATGATTTATCAATGACCTGTCATCTGGTTGGGACTCACGATAGAGGGACTGTATCATGCATTAACTGTACCTAGAGGTTCATCTTTTATTCTGTTAGATTGTTACTACATACTGCTAGGTGTCATTGGTGGATTGTGAGACTCACAAGGATCATCTTGATGATCAATGATCCTTGGTGGGCTAAGTTGGAATTGTTCTAACCCATTAAAAGAGTTTCAATGATATTGTGATAAGGATCATAATATATCTTATTATCAGATAGAATAGAACCTATGGAGTCATACACAAAAGAGGCTTTTGACTGATCAGATAGTTGAAATATGATTATAAATCGTAACAGGAATTGATTATCAATTTGATCGATAATTAATCTAATGCAAATATTGTATTATATAACTTACTAAAGAGTTAGTGAGTTATAGGAAGATTAATTAGCAATAGGATTACTAATTAGCTCAATTTGATTGAGCAATGAGGTTTGTATCAAGTTCAATTTGATTGGATTTTATTTGACTCATTTGGGTTTGATTTGATCAACCCTATAGGGTTATAGGATAACCCAAAGGATTGGATGATTAGTCTCAGTTGAATTAGAATTTAGATTTGACCTAATTTTTAATTAGACTAGGATATATGTATTCTTAATTGGATTAGAAATCTTATTTTATGATACACTAAATTATAATTGGATTAGGATTATAAATTGAGTTTGACTCAAGCATCAAGAAAGAGTTCAATTGGACTAGGACTCCTCCTCCGATTAGGAGATATCTAATCTAAATTAATTGGCCTCAAAATCAAATTTAAATTTCTATTTGTTTGAGTCTAATCTGATCCTAATTTGATTAGGATTCATTGATATTTTATTTGACTTAAAATAGCAATTTAAATGAAGAGTCCCATGAAGATTAAACTTCCTTCTCCCTTGCACCATAGGAGTCCCACGCCACTTAGAATTTGTGCACCACATATGTCCAACCCCACCTGGTTTCCACACCATATTTACTCCTCTTTTTACCATGTAAGAAGGCCTTAAAATCCCTTATTCCCATGAGAAACATGGGCATGAGATTGGTTATGGGCTCCAAATATTGCTAGAGTCCAAGGTTTCAAGGACTCTATCTCCTAATCTAATTTGACTTCATCCATCACCTATTTAAAGGGCTGCATATGGGATGGCAAATAGGGGATTACCAATAGGTTTTAGATGCCCAAAATTAGATGTTTATCATGGAAACCAAAATAGAAAAAGAGAGGGACGGCGTGCATGGGTTGGGCGTGAGGTGAGTAGTTTATGATCTCTTCTTTCTTGCAACAATCAAGGATTGGTTGTTAGGACATCTCTATCTCTCCCTCTTGTCCATGTTTAGATATGGATGTCTCCACCTTTCTTTGTCCAAAAGTTGGACAAAATTATTACATCTCTATTATAGAGATTTGGTGCATGGATTATAAGAAGAAAAGAGAAGAAAGGGTTCTTCTCATGATCTCTAGCGTAGAGATCAAGATCCTCCTACATCTTCTTATTCTCTAAGAGTGTCTTAGGAGAAAAAAGATTTTCAACCATCAAGATGCGATTTCTGTAAGGGAGCTAGCATCTCGATGAGATCAAAAAGCTTCTGATCAGATCAGAGTTTCGTGTGGATACCCGTAGAGGCCGGATGTTTGTGCGGCTACAAAGGACCTTCGCAAGACATTCATGATCATCTGTTCACGCTAAAGATTGATCCATATCCAGATATGTTTTAAATTATTTTTCTCTATTTGATTTCTATATTTGAATCTTATCTCACATATGATGATCCTATTATGATTTGAAAATTTGATCTTATGCATGTTTAGATTAAATTAGATTTAATCTGAAAATTTTTAAATTCTGTTACGTATTTATTTTATAAAATTATGCATGCATAAAATCATAAAAATCTAATAGTGGTATCAGAGCCACATCATATGCATGAGATTTAGATTTAGATTTAAAATCTATAGAAAAAATTTAAGATCTGAAAGATTTTGATGTCGTTCTGATATAAGGTTGTCCTGGCATAACTTGTTATAATGAATGGTTATCCTAGAACGATATTAAATTTTTAATTAAATTAGATTTTTAGATCTAATTTTCAAGTATATATATGATATATGTTTTGTTATTTAGATCTGAAAAGAGTTTCGAGATCTATTTTGATTTCATATATATGATATATGAAAGTTTGTTTAGGGCTGAAATTGTTCAATGACCTGAACTAGTTTATGTATATGATACATACTTTTATGCATGATCTGAAATTATTTTGAGATCAAAATTTATACTTCATGCAAAGAATTTAGATCTAAAAATTTTGATTTAAGATCTAAAATTAGTATTTATGCATGAGGGATTGGTCACGGATAGATCAAATTAGGTCTGGTAATTGGATTACCTTAAAAAAGTTTCTGATTTGATCGTATTGGATCTAAATCGATTTAGCAATTGGTTGAACTGTATCAAATATTGATTAGGATGAGGTCAATAGAGCCTTAAGATCATATAATTATTATTGATCGAATCGATTGATACCCATATATAGAATCAATTAACCTAAAGATCTAATTCGGCTCTGTGGCTCGAGTCTAATTCACCTAAGCTGACCTATTCAGATCAATTATCCAATTGGTGTCTAAGGTAAGTAATGGTTCTGTTCGCTTACCTGACTAATTTATTGGTGTCTAAAGAAGTAATAGGGAGATCCCCACCAATCTCCACTTACCTGACCAATTTAAAAGATTGAGTCCCAAATATGGTTGCTTAGTGGTTTAATTTAGCCCATACCAATTACATCAGTCATGTGATGACTGATTAGAAGAGATCTAAACCCAAATCTTTTCACAAATATTAAGTCCAAGGTCTTCCACCATTGTAGATGCATGGGCATGCTACCGACGTTGATTGTTCTCGGCTGATCACAGTGGTTCAGTTGCATCGAAAACACGCAACCATTCTATTAGCAAAGATTTGCTGTAAGATAAGGATGGGGTTGGATCCAATAACTGTTAGATGAGGGACCTAATGACGGCTTTGCACCTGCTTGTAAATGATAGATCTGACTTAACTAAGGAGTGTGGGCAATAACTGTTAGGCGAGCCCACATGACTTAAAGACTAAATGGCTGTAATATACTTAGAAAAGTATCTGGATAAAGAGTTATCCACGCATTAGTATTTATTCATGTTACCAATAACTGTTAGGTGAGGTGCACGACATCGGTGAGACCGCAGCACCCACTAGAAATCCAATTATCATGTTAGAGTTTTCGTTTTTTCATCCGAAGAGTGTGGGAGATCTGATAAAAATAGTGAGAATCTCTTATTATATCTAAAATTTTTAGAGCAAATCATAAAATAAGTACTGTTGGGTATAAAATACCCTCAGCCGAAGTTCTCAACAGGCGGCACCTATCCGGGCTTCTTCAAGATAGGTTTTCCAGTCGTCTATCAGGTTGCTCCAAGTGCCCTCTGGACTCCGTTACCGGCCGACCTTCTACAATGATCGGCACCAGAATGAACTCCCTTCAAGCTTCATCTACGACCGAACTTCCACAATGACTGATCCCTACAACTATCGGACTCCATCCGAGTTTCTTCGGTGGTCGACCACCTCTTCCGAGCTCCTACAGGAGCTAGACCTCCGCCCCTTGCTTTTATTACAGATAGACTATGAACGACCTGCTTCGAATTTCTACT
>KE507153.1:55171-67638 GCA_000441515.1 Elaeis oleifera
ACTTTGATTCAATCAATTTCTAATTTAATTAAAATTTGATTAAATATTTATGAACCTAATTAGATTGGGTTACATATATTTTATTTGGGCTAAATCAGATGTGATTTGATTTGGATTCAAATAAGGAACTTAGGGTCTTGATTGGAATAGGACTCTTCTCCCTATGCCAACCCAGTTTGCACGTCATATATCTCTATGCACAAAATTATTTTGTATGAGATTTTTCTACACCAAAGAGTCCTTTCCCTTATCTATCTCACATCCAAATTTAATTATTTTTGATAAAAGAAAGATTCTAAAATTAGATTTCAAAATATTTCTTATCAGGAGAATCTATTCTCATCCAGATCAACCTCTCCATGCCAATAAATTTTTTTTATCCTTATATGTATGACATTTTGAGGAAATTTTTTATGAAAATTAGTTGGAGAACTGATTTACCATAGAAAAATATGGGAAGGGACATCTCATATTTTTTTGACATATTCTTGGATGTGAAATTATGAAGGGAGGTAGAATCCTATAAGAGTCTAGGATCATTAGGACTCTTCACCTCACCTTCTTACATGCCTATAAAAGAGGCTTTTATGGTTTATTTTATGTGTGTAAGATACCAGAAGAGAGCTCTTCATGTGGTAGAAGTTTGGGCATAGTTCATGGTGTGAAAGATAGAGAGGAGGATCCTCTCTCTTGGGGTGTATGCAAAAATCTGAATTTCAGATTTTTGGTTCTAAGGATTTGGGAGGAGGAAATAAATTAAAAAAAAATTATTTCTTTCTATCTTTCTTCATCTCTTCATCTTATCTAGAAGTCTATCTTAACCTCTAAAAAATTCTAAAAATTTGAAAAAAGATCCAGATCAGTCAAAAAGAAGGTCTTCACGCGAGCTAGCACTCCCGAGAAGACCGATCAGATCGAGGCTTCGAGTAGATTTTTTGTAGAGGCCAGATGTGTGTGTAGCTATGAGTAACTAGCAAAGATCCTCTTCATCATATCTATCAGTAGCGGAGATCGTCGACCCATGATCAGGTATGGAGTTCTGAACTCAGATTAGAAGTAGATGTGATCTACTGCTCATATGCATGCATGCTGATTTTATCTTCGAATTATTTCAGATTTTATATATAACATAACATGTTATAGATCCTAGAGTAGGTTGATTTGATAATTAGATCATATGTCTGTTAGATTAATTTGATTAATTTAATTATCTTTACTGTAATTTTTTAAAAAATTCAAAATACATACATGAAATCGCCTATGCATCCCAACACCTTCTCCTTTAGGCCTTTTCCAATTGTTTGAAATCTAATTTCAATCCACCTCTTCATTTCCTCCTATGGGTTGATCAACCCTCTTCCCTATGGAGCCTGGCATGCATGAGAAGTAGTGGGCCTGTACTTTCAGACCTCGCAAGATTTTGGATTCAAGCAAGAAACCCTCAATATTTGATTTTTATTCTATTGTAATCAAGATAAATATAAATGTTATATTACCACTAGAATAAAAAATTTTTAGATGCACTCTGGCCATTCGATTGGATCAAACAATTTTTCCTTCATGGTGGACATTGGGTGGGTTGTTCTTGAGATTCGCTATTAGTTGGCTCAATAATTGATCTGGTTCTCTCCTCATGGTGGATTCAACTAATTATCCTATTTGTACTTCTAGTCTGATGATAGATTATTATTGGGTAATAATCAATTGTTGAAGTTGAGTAAACCTATCACCGGTTAGATTGATCTGTTGAGGAGGTGAGTATGATGGCTGATTGTGATATAGTAGTTTGGTAAGCTGATTAGGCTGACCTATATTATTGGTATAATTTTGATATTATAGCCTATTTTAAAAGTTTTGCACTAGAAAATTTGGGTCTGAGCTTGAGTCTGTTTGAGTTTTCAAGAAAATTAGGATGGTTCCTCTAACCTGGGTTATATATGTTCGCGAATGGATCATTATTGGCTTGGAGTTACCTAATGTAGCTTGGACTTGTTCTTAGATGAAAGGTGGCAACTGCGCAGTTCTGAGACATTCACTCACATAATGGGTTAGGCTAGCATAGATAGAATAAATCTCTTGATAATTAGAAGGTGATATGTATTATGTAGGAGATTGTTGACCTAAGGCTAGGACTTGATCTAACTTTTCGACAAGAAGGTCGATTTTATCTAATTTTTGAGCGATCAGATTCAAGTCAGTCTTAGAACTAGAGTTTGAATATTTGATCTCATAGATTTTTGCCCACTTTTGGTGAGAAATCGACCTTCCATAGGAAGATAATGAAGCATGATTGATTAAGTTTTCACTCAAGATTTCAAACAAAGCATAGGCTTTATCCTCACTCTTGCTCATGAATATATCTCCATAAGATGCATCCACCATCTGTCTATATTGGTCTCTTAAATTCTCATAAAAAGCTTGAACAAATTTCCACTTAGACTATGATGTGGCATTTTCTAAAAGTTCTTTAAGTCTCTCTTATGACTCGTGAATATGTTCTCATGGAAGCGAGCAAATCCAGCGATGGCTCACCTCATGGTGTTGGTTCGACCTATGAGATAGAATTTCTTAAGAAACTCATGTTGCATTTCAGTCCAAGTTTGGATTGATTTTTCTGTTGTGCCAAACTAATGCTTAACTCTGTCCTTTAGTAAAAAGAAAACAAGGTCAGTCTAAGTGCATCATCAGTAAAATTTTGGATCTTCATCATAGAATAGATTTCTAAGAACTCATCTAGATGCTTGTAAGGATCTTCATTGGTATTCTTATAGAAGGATGGGAGTATCTGGATTGTGGTCGACTTAATCTTATAATGGCTTACGAGAATATTAGGTAAGTGGATATAAGTCGATGGGTTATAGATGGAAGAATAAAGTATTCCTTCATCTACCTAGGTGGTTCTTTAAGATTTTCATCTATTTGATTATCAAATTTAACATGGATTAGCCATTCAATTTTAGGATTTGGTTCAACTAGGTTAGAAAAAAGTGATCTTCTACCATGCATATACCAGTGCAAACCCTAATATGTGTGGTTCAGATTTATTTTATGTATATATTTTCAATCACAACCAAGTTAATAAGAATTAAATCTAGGACACCTATGAGTTACTTAGATCTAGTAGTTCGATGTAGTATGAATCAGTCTAGATGCGAGTTGAGTTTATTCTCACTTTCTTAAACTAGCCAGATAAAAGGTGGGGTCATGAGAGGCTCCCCGTACTACTTTAGATACTAGTTTCATAAGTGAGTTTAGACTTACTTTGCACTTGACTTCACCACAATACTCAAACTGAACTCCATTGATCCTAGGGGCCAACATCTACTTAGTTTTAATTAGGCTTAGGTTAATGAGGGATGCTGGATGATTATTTTGGACTAAGAAAGGATGATAAAATCTTCATCTTATCTTATTAATAGGTGTTGCCCTTAAGTTGATTTGAGATAAATATGCATAACTAATTTCAAACAAGGGGCTCTATGCAGCTAGATTAGATGTATGAAACTAATTAAACATGAGAAGCTCACTTTATCTCCAGCAATCATCAAAAAGTAAATCAAATGATGGATGCTCCAAGCAATTAGAATTTCTACTCTTGTCATGCAGTTTTGAGTAGGTTTAAGTGGGTTATTTTAAGTTAATTTGAAAGAAGTAACTAATACTAAAAAAGAAACAAATCTAAGGCTAGGATTGATCTCACCAAGCAAAATTAAAAGCTTTCTTCTCTCCCCTTTCTTCTTTTTCTTTCTTTTTTGTAAGAAAATAAGAAAAGTTAGTAAATTGTATTCATAAAAATTAAAGAATAAAAACTTTAGCATTCGTGCCTTCCCCGACAACGGTGTCAAAAATTTGATATTATGCGACGTTGTCGTAGGATATCGTGATTAAAAATACATAGAAACCAATGACTCGAGTCGATTCTGCTAAAAGGCAATGCTTTTGAAGATTTGAAACTTTTGATTTTATAAAGAAAAAAAATTCAAGAAAGTAATTGAAGTACGAAAATAGAAATTAAAATATAAAAAAAACTTGGTACTAAGATTTATTATCTAGATCTTAGCTTCTACTTGTGATAAAAGTAAAGAGAAAAAATTTAAAGAGTATGAAAATAACTATTACATTAATTAAAATAAAATTTAATTATAAAATATTTTTAAAAAATAAATAAATAAAATAAAAAAATTGTAACAAAGATTCGAAGTCGATTGGCGCAGCCTCGTCGGAAAGATGGTTGATAAACCCTCTTTTCTTCAAACTCCTTAGAGCATACTGGGCTTTCTCTTCTTTTTTTCTTTGAATCTTCTACAAAATTTCTCTTAATTTTTGCTCTATTTTTTTTATAATTTTTTTAGTACCTCCACACCCTTTTTTTTATAGCTTTTCCGTCCCCCTAAGTCTTAGACGTACTCAATTTCTTAATTTCTCAAGGATTCTTTTTTTCTTAGGTTTTAATACCCTAGCAGGTGTTGCATCACACATCTTAGGCTACTTCCAGCTCTCTGTTTTGTGTATCAGGCCACCCACACTCGCACCAATCCACTTCGTTCCCAACCGCTCTGAACCTGCGTAACCTTGCCCGCATCAGATCGCTCACATGCCAGGCCGCTTGTTGTCACGAAGCCACGTATGTGACCACACCGAGCCACTCCCATGTAGTTTAATGATTGCCCATTCAAAAGCCCACACGTAGCAAAGCTCACGTGCCATCACACATGCCCAGTTGCTTTTTATTTGCTCCAAAGAAAACTCCTCCGTGGGCCCCCCTACTTATAATGCCCATGCTTCTTCTTTTTATTCTTTCTTTTTTTTATCCATTAGATCCCCACCGTGCATCCATATATCTTCGTATGTTATGCATGTGATAGGTTTAAATTTGGCCTCAAGCTTTATCAGCACGTGTTAGAGGGCCATTGCTTGTTAGTTTGTGATTAAATCTTCATAATTAATTATTCTAAAAAATATAAAAATAATAAATAATAAATAATAAAATTAATAATAAAAATTTTAATATTTTTTTTGTCGCATTAATATATTGATCACTTACTATTTATCTTGTATTTCATTTTGATAAAAAAGAGAAGCATATCTTTGTCTCAAATCTGATTTTGCATAGCAATATTTTTGATATGATGTTGTTTAAGATAAATTTAAAAAATTTATATATTCTTTTTAAATTGAACTATCTGATATTTCTTAAGAAATAGAAGAGATGATTCTTTTCAAGAATAATTAAAAATCTTTTTATGCTTTGAATGTTTTATTTGTTGGATGTATGTCCTAAAAGTCAATTCGACTGATACATTGTATTGCTTTAAGACACAAATTTATACCTAAAACATTGATTTGATCAATAAAGGATAATTTTATTTTCATTCAAGTATGATGTATCCTTGAATCGTCCAAAGAATTAATGCTTATGATACATATTTTAAGGTGTTGAGAATTAGAGACATGTATAACTAATTCTTAAATTACTTTCGATCATAGTATCATCATGAGGATAGTGATCGATTCGAATAGATTAGCGCACAGATCACTTTCTTCAGGCTAGATGAGTCTCTAGTCTACGATGTAGAGATATTGGATGATAAGTGTGGGTAGTTGTTAGGGAACAACTAGTACAGAGTATGACCATACGAGAGATCATGTGGATTTCTACTTAATCGATAGTGATCATCTCGATGCTATAGTTATGTGAATAGTTTTTTGATCTATGGTAGTACGACTGCTCATAGTGAAGCTGTTGGAGTTTGACTGTACAGAAATATGATCTCTTAACCACTTAAGTCCTTGTAGTGTATGTTGGCAATAGTTGATCCACAGTAGAAGCAGGATGTGCATCTAAATGAAATCTATCGATCTTGATAGAAAAGAGTAGTCCTATGAGATTTGAGAGGTTAAGTCCATAAATCTGTGGCCACAGTAGTGTAATTGATGAAAAAATTTCTATGAAAATCATAATTAGGCTTGAGCTAATTGAATCTGTCATATGACTAATATTGAGGTTTAACAATTTATCCATGACCAGCCATCTAGTCAGAACTCACGATAGAGAGGTTGAATCACATGAAAACTATATCTAGAGATTTTTTTTGATTCTGCTGGGTTGCTACTGCATACTGCTAGGTATCACTGGTGGATTATGAGAGTTGGCTAGAATTTTTCTAAATCGACAATTCTTATTGAGTAAGAGTAGAATTGTTCTGACCCATTATAAAGAGTTTCAATGATACTATGATAGAGATCATTGTATATCTCATTATTAGATATAATTGAACCTATGGGGTCACATAACAAAGAGATTTGATCTGGATTAAATAATTGGGCTTATGAAGTCACAATTGGGTTAGGAGAAATTCTAGTAGATTTAAGAGAACCTTACTAGTATATGGTTAAATCCAATTCTTCTTTAGACTTAGATTGCTTATTTGATAAGAATTAATTCTAGTTAATTACATGCATTCAACCTAATTGAACTAGACTCAATGGGCTCCAAATGTTGGCTACCCAAGTGGTTTAGATCAAGCTAATTAGGGGCCTAATCCCCTAATTAACTAACTGACTAGCTCGTTAAATTAAGATGAGGCACCACTTGATGTGATCAAGATGGGGTGCCCATTTGGTGGAATGAATGTAAGAGAAAAAAGGAGAGAGGGGCAAATCCCCTCCTCCCTCTTTCCATGTGTTTTTCACATCAGAAACCTCTAAGAGGGCGCCAATACCCTTATCCCTTATTAGGCATGGTCTTTTGGTTGAGATCAAAGAGGATTCCTAATCTGATTAGGAGGAGTCTTTTGAACCAAATTTGATTTTGGTTAGAACTAAGACAACCTCTTTATTAAAGAGACCGAACCCATTGGTCTTTAGGAGTGAATTTCAAAGCACAATCAGCACCTCCCTACTTCCATGCCCCCTCTCCCTCACGTGCTTCTAGTTCTCACGTCCCAGACTTTTGGGTGTTCCACCATCCAACGCCCAATTCTAGTTGGGCATCCCCTCTTCTCCAATCCAGTTTTTAGTTCTTGATTGCTCCAAGATCAAGAAAGAAAATCAAGAAGAAGAAGAAAAGAGAAGATCAAGGAGAAGATCAAAGGTTGATCAACGATTATAGGCTTGATTCAGATACCTGTAGAGGCCAGATATTTGTGTAGCTAAGAAAGAACTTGTTCATCTTCCGGATCTAGATTTGAAGAAAAAAAAGTAAACAGATATGTGATCCGATCACATATTTATTTTCAGCTTAAAATTGTATATATTAATTTTGCATATAAAGTAGATCCCTAGGTGCTTCGTTCTATGCATGCATGTTCTAGATTAAAAGGTATTTTGATCTATTATTTTGCTACACTATTTTGAAAAAAAACTTTTGAAATCTACATGCATGCATGCACATCCTACAAAAATCTAATAGTGGTATCAGAGCCATGGGTTTCATGTGCATGAGATTGACATATATATTTGAAAAAAATTTCAAAATCTGATTTTTTCTAATACATACGATGTATGGATGTTTGATTTAGATCTAAAAATTATTTTAGATCTGATTTCTAGTTCATATATAAGATATATGAAGGTATGCATAGATCTGAAAATTATTCTAGATCATTTTTAATTCATATATGTGATATATGGATCCATGTATGAATCTGAAAATTAATTAGACCTGATTTATAATTCATATATGAGATGTATGATTGCATATTAAGATCTAAAAATTAGTTTAAATCTGATTTATGAATTATATATGAGATACATGAGATCATGTCAAGATCTGAATTTAGTTTAGATCTGAATTCTAAATTCATATATGAGATATATGTTTATATATTGGATTTGAAAATTAGTTTCGAGATTAAAAACATACTTTTCATGTGCCTTCCTTCATGCTAAGCCTGTATTATCTCAAGAACCATAGTAGGCATGTTATGCTATCCACAAGGCTTGCTATGGAGACTGATTTGATACTATCTTGGTGTATAATGAAGTTAATAGTAATTAGCTCATACTAAGTCAATAGAGTATGTCAAAAACTGTAGTAAGTTTTTTGTGCTATCCATAAAGCTTGCTATAATGATTGGTATGATGTTGACTTAGTGATGCTTATGGCATATTCTGGTAGTACTGTTTTGTTGTGTTATCCACAAGGATAGTATTATTCAGGTATGAAAATATAGGATTGAAAGATACGATTTAACTAAAATACTATAGTTTATTGTGCTATCCACAATGCTATAAGTATTTTAGAGGCAAAAGTTATGTTGAGAGTTGCATGAGATGTAATTGATAAAGAGTTACCTACCCTTGAACTCATAGGAACTTGTTGTGCTATCCACAAGGCTTTTTATGAGGAATTGGGATCTCAATCCCACTAAGAAACTTCATGATAGATTTCTCATTTTCATATTTGAGGGCTATAAAATTTGCTAAAATAGTGAGAGACATAATTAGATAAAAAATCTCGTCTAAATTATGCATGTCATCATGAGTATTCCTTGAATGTTCTTATATACACATATGCATCTTTACTATTACTACATAGTATATTTTAAATTGATCAAACTTCATGGAATGGTTGAGGAAATGAAAGTGAAGAATGTCTTCACTAAGGGTATCTAATATCATTACAGCAATGATGAGTATTAGAAATTAAATTGTAAGAGTTGTCTTATAAATATGAAGTAGTAGCAAGATGCAAAAGTTATATCTGCTAATAGTTTGTATATGATACAAACTAATTATCATTGAGTGTTTTAGTTTAAAATTTTAGACATGTGATACCTTATATAGGTTCTACTTATGCAAAATGTTGCTAGACCTATAAAGCTGAAGTGAGGTGACTACTTATCTTTTGGCACTAACAGATAGTCCATTCATGCTAAGGCTATAGGAACCAATATAACGTTATAGTAAGATTTAGAAACTAGTAAACTATTATTATATGCCTAAAATTTATCAAAAATATTATTTCAAATCTTAGCTATTGTAGCATGGTTTTGAAATTAATGTAAAGAGTAAAAGTTACTCTCATTCTGATAAATTTTAGGACTATGGTCTCATATTTCATCACTCAATGATATTGTTCTTCATGTTGATATGAAAAAGAAATAAATACATGATGGTCACATATCTCAGGGCAAGTAAGGTATTAAGTCTTAAACATATAAATATTCGAAGGCTAATAATATCTAGACCCAAAGATGGATACTTCATATGAGATATGGTATGTTCTCTAATATGCTTCATAAATTTTAATTCTTATTTTAAGAAAATATCTTAGAAATTGCTGCATATGTTAGGTATCATTAAAATCTGTTACTAGCACTCCATATGAGATATGGAAATAGCAAAAATACAGGTTGCTAATTTATGTGAAAAGAGTTGATGTACATAAGTTTTGTACTAAAACAGATTAATATAAGCGTATAGGTTATCCTAAAAGAGTAGTATATGATACTATTTCTTTCACCTTACTAGATAAAATGTGTTTTGTCAGTAGGTATGCCACCTTTTAGGAAAAAAATTTTCTAAGGGGACAGTGGGAGGATAATTAAACTTGAGAAGTTCAAGACCTATGAGCTATCATATCATAACCTGTAGAGTATCCACAAGTTGATTCTCGACCAAGTATATTCATTGATGAGGCACTACCATGATATACACCTCTTCATCGAAGGTCAATTTGAACATGTAATATATCACTCAAATATGGTTTGTCATTGAGAATGACGATACACCATACATCATTAAGAATGGTGTTTCCTTGACCTATTCGGAGATCGTCATGAATAGAGACTTTGACAGTTGGCTTGAAACCATAATATCTAAAATAAATACCCGAAACATCAACTAAGTATGGACTATGGTTGAAACACCTATGGGTATAACCCAACAGGTTGCTGTCAGGGATATCTATCCAGTTTTTGCTATTGCCATATATCTAGAGATTTTGTCTCAAGTGGTAGGGCAAAAGTATTTATGAATTCAAGCAGACATTGAGGAGTAGGTACTATTAGGTTCTGGCCATGCAGTGAAAAGTAATTTTAAAATTTAAATAAACAAATCAATAGCTTTATCAAATAAACTATCGAGCCAAAATCCAAACCCTAGAATCACCTTGCCGATATCAATAAACAAAACAAGCATACAAAAGGGATAGAATTTTATACTTTCACCAAAATGAAGAAGTGGCATGTTGGTGTTCTCCATGAGACTCAAAGGTAGAAGTCCTCCAATGGTGATCCACATGAAAGTTGGCCAAGGTCCTTCCCAACTGGTGCGCTACCACTGTCTTGTCTTCTCAAGAATACTGTCGGATTCAAACTTGCATTACGATTGCACCAAAGCCCAGTTGCTTTTGATCTTACCATCAGAATGACACCAAGAAGACACTCTTCAGATGTTATACAACTTAAGATTTGATTTTTAGCTCCAACATATGAAAAACTAAACCCTAAGGTACACTAGCAACACTTGCTAAAATCTCACCACCTTTCTTGCAATTTTGCTACTCAATTTCCCTTGCCTTTTCTCAATATTTTTCAAATTTTTTTTGTGATTACCACATCCCTCCTCTCTAGTTTTAACCTAAAATCATAGCAAGAACTAAGTGGGGCATTCCATATAAATAGGGGACCAAGGGCCATCACATGGGATGAAGGGGTGCCAACCTTTGGCGCTCCATTTTCTCACATCGTGAATAAATTCACCATGAGAATTTTTGGTGCATCAAATATTTTCAATAGAAGAACATTCCCTCTTTTATGTGCTATAAAAACCCAATCAATTTTGACATTAAATCATAGGAGTTTTGGTTTATCTTTTAAGGCAACACATTTAATTAAGAGCCTTCTTTAAAAAGGACTCTCCATTTCACACGCTAATTTGAGATGGGGTGGCATTTATTTTTATGTGACTTTTGGTGGGTGCAGAGGGATCTTTCTTCACTTAAAATAGATTTAAGTTAGATAAAGATCTAATTTAAATTGATCCAATCCCATTGGATCAAAGGCAACTAGTCTAGGTTAGCTCAAATACTTTGAACCAAACCAATTTAGGAGCTTGGGTTAATACAATATGCTAGCATATCAAATTAACCTATAGAATTTATATTAAACTCTAATTAAATTAGATCAAGACTAAATTCTAGAGTGTGTGATCTATTGGGTTCCAAATCTAGCCAGTAGTAGATCAAGACTTTCAACGTAACCCTAATCTGATAAGATTAGGTCACCCGAAGAGTCCCAATCAACTTGGACTCTTTCAAATTATCTTTAGAATTAAACTTTTTAATTTTAATAAATTTATAAGTTAAAATTGATATCTAACAATGTGTCATGACTATCTGAAAGATTTAAAATTTTGATAAAAATTACCAAAATACCTTCAATGGTAAGTTACCGTGTAATTCAATCCTTCAATCAAACAACATCCCATATGAGCTATAGGCATAAAATATATCAAATCCAATTACTTATCTATATGTATCTCGATCTGAAGGTGATGATTTAGTTGATAATATATTAAAAAATTTTTTAATTATCATCCTACTTTGACCAAAGACTTCCGAATCATCGACCTATGAGATCACATAGGATGTTTGCTCCCCTTATTAGGAGTGACTGATCTCTTATTGATTGCTTAGAATCTCCATGCACACTTTACCATATCTAGAACACTCCACATAAGGATCAAAGAATCAAGTTAGGTAATAAATAAAATATGGATCCATATATATAAGATATCATGATGACCTCAGGTCTAAGGATCACTTACACAACTCCCACTAGAGAATCATCAATTGATATGTAAATAAGACTCCATCTGATATTTTTCATAGGTCAATTCAGTGAACTCATTCTCTAATGAGCACCCATATCTTTGTGTTAGTGTCACCACACAAGTAGTTGTGAGATCAACCACCCTCATTTCTGAGCATACATAGGATATGCCAGTTTTACCGGTATCATTGATCTCCGACTCAATGTACCAACGACAAAGAATATTTAAGTTAGGCTATCAAGGAATTAGATTTACTAGTGTGATCTCATCACGGCCTAAATCATTGTCCAGACCTATGGGGTTCATTATAATCTTAAGAATAATAAGATGCAGCATATAATGAATCAAAAATATCTATTTATTAATAATATAAATATCAATTACATGAGTCTGAAAGTTAAATTATAATAAATATCTTATCACATCCCATATACGATTGGATTGTAGGGCATTATTCTTTCAATCTTCCACTAGAACTAAAGTCAATCGCCCCTATACTTAATGTCCATGCTATCAAGATGGTGGTCAAACTATTGTATTAACAAGGCCTCGATAAATAGATCCGCTATATTGTTCTTGGTGTCAACTCACTCTACGATCACAGATCGTCTTTCGACTATCTTTCGAACGAGATGGAATCGTCTTATGATGTGCTTGGATTTATGGTGAGATCTTGGTTCTTTGGCTTG
>KE507155.1:33311-45222 GCA_000441515.1 Elaeis oleifera
AGTAACCCCCTCAAATGTTTTGTAATCATCAAAATTAATTTAAGGAGCAACATGGGTTCAATCCAAATTTGATTTGAATTTGAATCAGAATTGGAAATGAAAAGTCCTTGTCAACTTGGACTCTATCCTTATCTCTTGCGCCACTCTTGAACCCATGCCAACTTCTCTATGCCTAATTGGATTTGGGTTATGATTTTGGTGTTATGATGGAGGGTCCAATAAGAGTGGGTGGCAATATTTGATGAGTCATAATCTTATCTATTGCCTAATTCGAATGCGATCCGAATTAGAGATAAGATGTAAACTAGAAAAAAAAATTTTATACAAAAAATTAGTTAGTGCCATATTGATTTTTTTTATTTTTTTTGGAGAGTTTTTGGATGTGTGAGATACCAGATCTCCCTCTCCATGCCAACTCTCTGATTTGGAAATTTTGGATGCCCAAAAAGGTTTGTGGCACGCTGTATATGGCGCCCTCCTTTGGATGAAACCCTAATTCCAAGTCTATATAAAGGGATCTCCTCTCCTTTGGCATGATGTATGATCAATTTTCTTACTATTTTTGGTTTTCTAGAGCTCTTCTCCTTCTTCTCTTTTCCTCCTCCGGATCCTCTACTGCTTTGGAGTGTCCAAGATGCTTGTAGAAGAAGGAAGAGATCAACTATCGAAGTTGCTTGCAGACTAGCATCTCCAAGTCCCTGATCTGCATCAGTCTTCGTGTGGATTTTTCTATAGAGGTCAGATGACTTCGTGTGACTAGAGTGACCTGAGGAACATCCTTTCCAGCCATTGGACTAGAGGAGACTAAGATCAAAATTTGTTTGGTAATGATCTCTAACTTATTTTGATCCCTATGGTAGATCTAATAGTTAGATCTAAGTTTTCAGCATCGGTGAGATCGATGCATGCTTTGGTTTTCATATCTAAAGTGCATATTTTTCATATCATAGATCATGATGTGGTAGTTTAAGATTAGATCTTATATATGTGATTTAGATTAAATTATTTAATTTTTATTTCTGCTGCATAAAATTTTAAAATCGCTTGTACTGCACTACCACATATTTTCTTCAATCTAAAATCTTAAAAATCTTGATTTAGAATATTTTTAGTCATAGAAACATTGAGTAGGGGATCAATATTCTGGATAGATTGGCACATCCTATGTATGCTCGATGATGAGAGTAGCTGATCTCATAGGCCACTTGTGTGAGAAACTAATACAAAGATGTGGGTACTCATTAGAGAATGAGTTCACTAAATTGATCTGATTTAAAAAATATCTTATGGAATCAACTTACCTATCAAAAGATATTTTTTATAGTGGGAGTTGTGCATGTAATCTTTTGACCTAAGACTACCATAGGATCTTATATACATAAATCCATATTTTGGTTCATACTCATTCATGATTTAGTCTTGTACGGGGTATTCTAAATATGATGGAATGTGTATAGAGGTTAAGTAGGTCAACATGAATCGATCACTCCTGGTAAGAGGAGATTGCATCCTTCTTGCTCTAATCGACTGATGATTCAGGGAGTCTTTGATCAAAGCAAGATAAAAATTAAAAAAAATTAATATATCATTAATTGAATCATCATTATAAGATTAAGAGAAATATAAATGTGATATTAGATTTGACATATTTTCATATCCAGAGTCATATTCGAGATGTAGGTTGATTGCAGATCGAATTGCACGGTAACTTTTCACTGAAGGATATTTTTGGTATTTTTATCAAAATTTTATATCTTCTAAGTAGATATGATACATTGCTAGACGTCAATCTTATCTTGTGGGTTTGATCAAATTAAAGAGTTTAATTCGATCATCAATTAGAAAGGATTCTAATTACTGAAATTGGATTAACGCTATTGGACATAAATCGATTAGATTGAATTCTAATCAAATCAGATCAACTTATACTCAGACCCATTGCTAGCTAGATGAGGAACCCAATGGATCACACACATAGAAAAATGATCAAGGGTTTGATTGGATTAGATCATGTTTGCAAGATGAACATGCTAGCACGTGTTGCAAACCCTAGCTCTTTGTTTCGAATCGAGTTCAAATTTGGTTCCAGATTGGGCTAATTAAATTCAATTAAACTCAAACCAAATTTGGGTTTGAGTTAGATCAACCCTTTGCTGGTTGAACCAGAGACTTGGTGCCACAAAACCAGCATCCCACGGGCTAGAATTTTTTTTTAGCATGTGGGGTTTATCTTGTGCGCAAGTAACGTGTTGGCATCCCATGGAATGGGATGCCCCTTTCCTCATTCCTATCCAATTGTTTTGTGATGAAAAAATTGTAGAGGTTTATGATCTGATTCTAGGCACAGAGGAGTCCTTCTGTGGCTAAATCACTTCATGAGTTAATCATGGAAATTGGATAAAGTTGGAAACATAGCTAACCCTAATCCATGCGCCTTATATAAGAGTCCATATTTTTAAAGACACTTATCTATGTGTCATGCCCCATTTTACCTGATTTTTTCTCCATGCCAACTTTTGATTAGCACCTCCCTTGTGGACCATTGGATGGTGTTGTGCACTGATCAAAGGTGGAGAGGTGATGCGCCAAAAATAAGGTTGCATGACTCTTCGGAGAAACACCTGAGAATTAATTTCGAAGAGTCCTTCTATGTGAAGCGACTCTTGGAATTAATTTAGATAATTCCATGTATCAAATATGATTTGGACCAGTGTTTCAAAGGTGGAAAGGTGTGATTTTTGGGCATGAAAATTGGGTTGGAATGGCGCGAACGCATCCGGTCTTCAAATATAAAGGGGGATGCACATTGGGGTTTTGAGGCATTTAGAAAATTCTTATCTCTTATTTCTTACACCTCTCTCCCTCTTATCTAATTATTCCCTTCCTTCCCTTAATAGGGCAAGTCCTAAAATAGTAAGGACAAGTCCAATTTTAGGACAAAGGCCTAGGAAGAAATATAAGGAAGATACGGAGACAAGAAGGCTAGGAGGAGAGGAAGGAGGCCCTGAGGTTCTGCTGCCCAAAGAAGTTCTTAGAGTGAGAATTTTGGAGGAGAAATCATCTTAAAGAATTGGTGTCTCGATCAAAGCTCTGTGTGGATCACTGTTGGAGGGTGAACACTTGGGCGCCTGGTGGAGGTTCTACCAGAGTTTCAGAACAACCATTGCAGGTATTCTTCTATACCTTCAATTTTGTTATGAAAATATTTCATATGATTGTTAATCATCAAGAAAGTGCTGGTTTAAAGATTTAATATTTAGAATTTTTTAGTTTAAATTTTTGAAATCCATTATGCTTTCGCTGTGCATGTTGTCTATGAAACCCTACATCAGCCATATGATCAGTCGGAAACTTCTTTTGAGTGTGACCCCATAGGTTCGAACCTAAGCTGGTAGCATAGAAATAACTTTCTGAACTAATCGATGTAACCATCTAGTAATGAGATCCAACGTGCGGATAGGTCGAAAGATTGCAAAGCATCATTTATGAACCTATTAGCATATGGTTACTGTATAATTCATCCCTTTGACCATAATGCTCAAGGTGACCTGGAGTTTAACTGTCAAATCCAGATTTGTCAACCACATTGTGTTTCAATCTTTTAAATCCATCACATAGATTATCCTAGCCAAGGTTTTACTAAATTGAAATGCACTGATGCATTAACTCCTACTTATTCAGAAGGGTCAATTTCATCTTGACTCACACACCGACTTCGCAAGTACTTGACTGTACCCAAAAATCTTCCGTCACTGAATTAGAAATTCAGATAGTCTGACACTAAAGCACAGTAAGTTACTTGTAACTCATTATGGTGATCTCAGATTGGAGGGATACTTATATCCATATCCTTCGCGAGCTACTCTTGACAGCAAAGTGCCCAGCAGTTGGTCACATTCAATGAGATGTACTCCTACATCTCACTTGTATGTCATACCAGTGTCTCCACACCATTTGGTTATAAGGACAACCAATGTATATGACACACAATGACCTACACTCGATAAACATTATCATCCTAGTAATAGCATATCATTTGGTCGTGAACTAAATTTAAGGACTTAACGATACATCCTCCTATATCGATTAGGATAGTCCTAAAGACTTCATCACTACAATTGGAGTTCATTAAGAAGATATACACTACTTTGTGATGAAAATTTAATAATAATTTATTAATTTATTAATTCATATATATTTATACTAATTAACACAACCGTCAACTGACTGATGATTGACTTTAGGACATAATTCTTAACAATTCTCATTTGGTCTAAAGCCAATTAGTACAGTATTGTATACCCATCTTCTATTTATGGTCTTCAAACTTCTTGATATTGAGAGCTTTAGTAAATGGATCAGTCAGGTTCTTATTCCATCGATCTTCTGAAGCTTGACGTCACCTCAATCCATGATCTCTCGGACCAGGTGGTAGCGGCGTAGAATATGTTTGGTATGCTGATGTGACTTTGATTCCTTCGCTTGAGCAATGATGCCAGTACTGTCGTAGTACAACAAATAAGGCCATCGATGGAGGGTGCCACTCCGAGCTCTCCGATGAACTTTCATATCCACACAACTTCTTTCGTAACATCGGATGCCACAACGTATTCCGCCTCGCAAGTAGAGTCGGCCATTGTATGTTGCTTGGAATTTTTTCAGTAGATTGCTCTATCGTTCAGGGTATAGATATAATCTGACATGCGCTTGCTGTCGTCATGGTCTGACTAAAATTAGAGTCTATAAACCCCACAAGTTTTAAGTCAGTTTCACCATAAATAAGTCACTGATCCTTAATATTTCTCAAATACTTAAGGATAATTTTACAATCTTCCAGTGGTTCTTCCCTGGATCAGACTGGTATCTGCTCATTACTCATAGTGAGTATGCCATGTCTGGTCTTGTACATGTCATAGCATATATTATGAAACTTACTATCGAAGCATTTGAAATCCTACTTTATGCTCACTCTCTTAAGGAGTTGTCGAACAATCCCTCTTTGAGAGAGTAATCCATAGCCTATCAGGAGATAGCCCTTCTTGAATTTTTTATGCTGAATATTTTTGCATCGTATCAATGTACATAGACTGAGACAATCCAAGTATTTTTTTAGATCTATCTCTATAGATCTTCATCTCAATGATATAGGATGCTTCTCCCAAGTTCTTCATGGAGAACTAAGACAATAGCCAAACCTTTATTCCTTGCAATGCAGAAACATCATTTCTAATTAAGAGAATATCATCCATATACAGAATAAAAATACTATCATAGAATTGTTAACCTATTTATATATATAGGGTTCTTCTCCATTCCTAACGAAGCCATACATTCTGATCACTTTATCAAAATGTATGTTCCAACTCCTACTTGCTTGCTTCAATCCATAAATGGATCTTTAAAGCTTGCATACCTTAGACTTGTCTGTGGATATGAAATCTTCAGGTTGTATCATATATATCTCTTCTTCCAGCTCACCATTAAGGAAATTATTTTCACATTCATTTGCCAGATTTCATAGTCTAGATGTATAGCTATTTCAAGCATGATCTGATGGATTTTAGCATTACCACAGGAGAGAACATCTCATCATAGTCAATACCATAATGTTGACGATATCTCTTGACAACCAGATGGGTTTTATAAGTCTCCACCTTACCGTCTGTGCCTCTTTTTTTTTGAAGATCTACTTACACCCTATGGATTTTATCCCTTCAAGTAGGTCAACTAATATCCATACATCATTGACCTTCATGGACTCCATTTCAGATTTCATGGCTTTCAGCCACTTATCAAAGTCAGACCTCTGCAATGCATCTATGTAGGAGATCGGATCCTCGTTGTTCTCATCGAGTTCAACAGGATCCCCATCTCAACCAAAACTATAATATCTATCCGATGGATGCGATACTCTATCGGATCTTCTTAATGGTGCATCATTAACAGGTTCTAGATTTGACTCAGTCAAATCAGGTACTATGGGTTCATTAGATTGTGTCGGTCCTTCTAATCATCAAACTTCATCAAGCCCAATTTTAGAAGCACTAATTTCTTCACTAAAAAAAATTTTCTAAAAATTGTGCTTTATTGCTTACGAACACTTTCTGTTCATAAGCAAGGTAGAAGTAATACCCCTTTATTCTTTCCTATAAAGACATACTTGTCAGACCTAGATCATAGTTTGTCAGTTTTTAAACATCTGACATAAGCCAAACACCCTAAACCCTAGGATGTGAGAGTATTGGTTTATGCCCAGTCCATGTCTCATATGGTATTTTATTTGCAGATTTACTTGGAACCCTATTAAGTATATAGCAAGCCAACTCGAGTGCATATCTCCAAAATGAGATTGGCAAATTCGAAAACTCCATCATGGACCGAACCATATCCAACAAGGTTAGATTCTTCCTTTCTGAGATGTCATTATACTATGGCATACTAAGAGAAGTCCATTGTGAGAGAATTTCATTCTCTTCTAGATGTGTCAGAAATTCATCGAAAAAGTATTTACCTCCTCGATCAGATCGAAGAGCTTTAATGCTCTTTCTAGTTTATTTCTCTATCTCACTACAGAATCATTTGAATATTTCAAATAATTCTGATTTGTTCTTCATCAAGTAGATATACCCACATCTAGATAGGTCATCTATGAATATAATGAAGCATTGATGCCCTCCTTTCGCACTTGTGCTCGTCTGTCCACATACATCAGTATGTATGAGACCTAGAACATCACTGGCTCATTCATCTTTTTCAGTAAAAGATGGTTTGATCATCTTTTCAAGTAGACATGATTCACAGATTGACAATGATTCACAATCACTGTCCTTAAAGATTTCCTCTCGGATTAACCTGTTCATTCTGTTCTTGTTAATATAACCTAGCCTACGGTGCCAAAGGTAGCCATCTAAGACATCATCTATCCTAGGGCATTTTCTTGATGTGTACATTACACTAGGCCGTGATACAACATAAATTTTATTATTTAATTATCCATGCATTACAATAACACCTTTCAAAATGATATCACAAAATTTTATTTATTAAAATTTCATAATTTTTTTGGCCAGAAGGTCTACAAAAATTACATTCAATAAGAAACTAAACAATAATGACAATCACTAAGAACAATGATATGAGAATTGAATATAAGTTTGATGATTCTAAAGCTAGAACTGAAACTGATCTTCCATCTGCAACATTCAGAAATCTCTCACCATCTTCAAATCTCCTACTGGCCTAAAGTTCCTGCAACGAATTACAAATGTTAATAGGACTATCAGTATCTAATGCCCAAGTCATTGTATCATAAATTGAGACGTTGCAAGGACTTATCGTATAATTATCTTGCTTAGCAACCAGTTGCTTCTTCTTCTTCTTAGGCCTGTTCGGATCAAAGGAAGCAATATATTGAGAACAGTTTCTCTTCCAATGACTCTACTTTCTATAGTAGAAGCACTCCGTCTGACTCTGGTCGGACATGGATTTGGACTTCATGATCGGATCCCCAACATTTGGCACCTTATTTTCTTTTTCTTCTTCCCTTTCTTAAAGGGACGATGCCCGCCTGAAGAAGATGCTCCCACTACATTCATCATCTCCTTATGAAGTTGGTGATCTTTTTCATAAGTTTGTAGCAACCCCAACAGACCATAGTAGTTTACTACAGACTTCGTCATTTGATAATGACTGAGAAACGATAAGTAGGACTTCAACAGAGAATTTAGAATTGCATCTTTCTCAAGCTATTCGTGCAAAGAAAAGCTGAGCTTGCTGAGGTGGTTGATCTATTCGATCATGTACAATACATGATCGATTACCGATGTCCCCTCCATCCTGACATTGAAACAACACAATTGGTCTTGTGTCGCTCAACATCGTCGGGAGTGCCAAAAGAATCGTTCAATATTTTGAGCATTTTTTCTGGCTGAGCTTCCTCAAATTTATGACTGAACTCATCGTTCATAACCACTTGCATAATACAACATATCGTGGCATAATCGTTGAGCCACTTCAAGTAAGTATCTCAAATCGCATTGCGAGCATTGGGAGCTGGCTCCTCAGGTATTGGATCCATCAGCACGTACAAGATCCGCTCATGCATCAGGATTATCTTCAATTTTTGATACCAGCTATCAAAATTGATCCTCTCAATTTATCACTATCTAACAGTGATCAAAGCAATAAATCATTGGCCATAACTACAAAAAAAAATCAAAACCTAATTAGCATATGAATCGATTAAGCCTAAAGATATGGACTTTAGTCTAAAGGTTCTCCTACTATTTTAAATGAATTGGTAGCCTCTACCTTCAATTTGAAAAATTATCCTAATTCTTAGCAAGTACTAGAATCCACACAGTTGCACATGAGTCTAACTTTGGCCGGCTCACCCATGTACATCTATCGGTAGGTTCTTAACCAATTATTTCAACAAATAATTTTTAGTAATAGATTTTGCCCCAGGATCCTAACAGTAGGCTTTGGCCTCCACTGAGAGGTCTGGTTAGGTCCAACCATTAACATAATCATATTTAGGAATCAAACCACAAATGACCAGGCCCGACTTTGGTCGGTCATCCTGATCACCCATAAGAGAGACTCATCTGAGTCATTATATTATGAATAATAATTTCAATAGCAGATGAGCACTAGGCTTTTGGTCTGTCCAATGATCATCTAACTATTGGACCCATTATCACTTAACTTAATAGGAGGCTATGATCTAGTTATCTCCATAACTAATTCATTTTTAGGGACCTAATAATTTTAGAAGATTTAATTGAGTTGATAGATAAGAAAGACTCGATCAGTTATTCTTAATTCTCCCAATGACTTCACTAAATCAGATTAAAAGAGATTAGATTTAATCTGATCCACCCAATGAGTCATAAATCCTCCCACTGACTTCACCAACTTGAAAGAGGGCTCAAAACAAGTTAGATGAGGGGCACCTAAATCAATCATACTGATTTTCAAGTTAACATGGGTCAAACCCAATCATTAAATGATCTAATCAAAATATGATTGACCATATTAGCTAGGTAAGTGAGATCGATGAGAAGAATATACCATTAACTCGTCATAGACTCAATTATACGAGTAGCTCCTAATTAATGATCCCCGATCAAGACTGTCAAACTTGTCTTAGATGCCAACTAGTTAATTAGTTTCAATTTAATCAACTTATAGATTTGGGTTCGACCATGGAGCTACGATCAAAGTTCATCTTGGTCTAATCAAAGATATGGACTTGACTAAATACAATTATTAAAATTAATCAAGAGAAGAAATTGACCCAATCAGAATTAACTCATAATTAGATTTGATCTATTACTAATATGGTCCATTATCAATGATTTCTAGCCCTAGGTCTGACCCAGTTAAATGGACTTGACTCGAGCTAACCCATTAACCGATGAATTATGAAATTGATGCCTTAGATCTTTGATTTTCAAATCTAGATTGCTTAATTCTCAATTAAGTTTTGGGCTGACATGGGTTGGGACTCGGTGTTTGAAAAAAATTTTCAATTTTGTAAAATATTTTCACAAACAATCATCCAATGATCGAAACCCTAATTTTAGATCTAAGATATATTATTTTAGATCTAAATAAATTTAATTTTTTTTTCATTGTCTATCATCATGAAAAAGATCATGCAGCACCCCTATATGCCATAGGAGATCCTATCGAATGGGTAAATAGGGCTGCAAAACTCTGATTTCTCCTATAGTTGGACGGCTATGAGGATCTATCCAATCAGATTACTATACTACTCAGATTCTAAATTAATTATTTAAATCTAATCTAAATAATTAAAATTAGATTAATATCAAATTTATGCAAAAAATTCATGTCATAAGAAATTGAAGCTCTGATACCATTATTGGGAAACAAGCAGTTCAAGCATGTACATTTTAAAATTTTATAGCGAAAGTTATAAATTAAACTATTTAATCTTCTACACATATTTTAGATCAGATTTAAACTACCTTCTTAAGGATCTATGATACAAAATATTACATAAAAAAATTTGATCTGAAAGAAAAACTGCATCGATCGAATCGATGTCCTAAATCAGATCTAACACTTAGATCTGATCTAATGAGTTTAGAATCCATTACCTGATCATAGGTCAATGATCACAACTACTGATATATAAAGTAAGAGGTTCTTCCTAATACTGAACAGTCACACAGCATGTCCGGCCTCTACAGGTGATCCACTTGAAGTGCCAAACAGATCGTCCTTCTCGAGAGTGCTAGCTCACGATGAAGGTACTGGATGGATGATAGAGACTCATTTCTTCAGATCAAATGGATACCTATAGATCAAAAGAGAGAGCTTTTCAAGGAGGAGATGGCGTAGAAGAAGAAAACAAACCCTTTTTAGTTTCTCTCTTATAAAATTGGAACTAGGAAACCCTAGAACCCAGCCCAAGATCTCAGCCCCAAAGAGGATCTTCTTCCTCTTTTTCTCATGCACGGATGCCCACCCTTCTTTCTCATATTTCTCAT
The DNA here is from genome assembly GCA_000441515.1 of Elaeis oleifera. Taxonomy (NCBI): domain Eukaryota; kingdom Viridiplantae; phylum Streptophyta; class Magnoliopsida; order Arecales; family Arecaceae; genus Elaeis; species Elaeis oleifera. Next base: position 43,832 of record KE507155.1, read on the forward strand.
GCCCTCTCTAAGGTTTTCTCATGCCAAATCTAAAGTTGTTTGGTGCAAAAAAACCAGCCCTTCTAAAAGGTGGCGTCTCATGTAGAGTTTGGATAATCTGGTTCAGCTTCAAACAGCTTTTGATCTTATCATAGATTCAAAATAAATTTGAATTTTTTTAAAAATCAGATTTAATCTACATATAAGGGACTCATAAAAGAGGGTGAGACAACTCAGATTGGCACAAAAAACATCACACAAAAATTTGTTTGCATGTGAGAAAGAAGGCTGGTCGGCAGTTAAGAAGAGTCCCACAAAACTTGGACTCTTGGTTTAAGCTTGATTTCAAACTAATTCAAAGTCAAACTTTAACCAACCAAATCCTGATCCAAATAGGATTATAAGAAGGCATCATACACCTTCTAGGCATAAAAAAATATATATGAAAACCATTCTCACATGTGGAGAAAAGTAGGGTGCAGTGAAAGGTGGCGCATGGGGTGTTCTTGTTCCATTCAAATTCAAACTTGTATTCTTATCTAATTAAGTTCTTGATCCAACCAAATTAGGTTAGATCTAATTAGATTATCTAATCTAGTTAAATGATAAGTGATATTAATTAAATTCTAATTAGATTAAAAATTAATCAAGCTCGAATCAGAAATCGAACACCCTTAGCGATTCGGTCATCTCATAACCTATTTGGGTCAAACCAAATTGAATCCTATTCAATTAGATTTAATCTAAACTTCAATGCTCAATAAAATTGAATAAAATTTAATTTACACATAAGAGACTCATAAAAGAGGATGAGACAACTCAGATTGACACAAAAAATATCACACAAAAATTTGTTTGCACGTGAGAAAGAAGGCTAGTCGGCAGCTAAGAAGAGTCCCACAAAATTTGGACTCTTGGTTTAAGCTTGATTTCAAACCAATTCAAAGTCAAACTTGAACCAACCTGTTGCTGTAAAAATCCACCGGCGTCGGAGATGCTGGAGTCGATGGTGCCGCGGTCACCGTCGGGACCTGCAAAAGAAGTCTAAACCGGAGGTGGGGTTGCTCCGGCAAGACCCTCCGACGCTCAAGTCAGTTCTCTGCCTCAACAAGAATGGAGTGCTCGAACGGAAATTTTAGCAGAGTTTTTAGATGCAGACTAGAGCTTAGAGAATAACGTATCTGGGGGCCTATTTATAGGCAGAGGGCGTAATAGACTGGATGGCGACGCCTGTAACCGCCTGACAGTGGGCCGTTCAGGAGTTTGTTACGGAGGGTAGTGGAGTAGAGACGTGGACATCGTTACGGCTTGCCGCGTGGGCCTGTTGTGGAGAGCGGAATGATGTCTGTTGTCGTGACTTACCAGAGCATGATGGAGCCGCATGGGGTCACTGCAGGAAGTGGTGTGGTGTT
>KE507155.1:56885-69202 GCA_000441515.1 Elaeis oleifera
GGATCCGCTCGCTCCCGTAGGAGCTCGGACGAGGTCTGGTGCTAGCAGCGACCTGTTGTTGGGGGAAGTTCGGCCGTTGACAAATCCTGAAAGGAGTTCAGCCTGATGTCGGTCACTATAGGAGATCGGTCGATGACGGAGCTTGATGGGCACTGTAGAAAGTCGGTAGACAATCATAGCCCCGGGGGTATTTGGAGCAATCTGACAGGCGCCCGCAAGACCCACCTTCGGGAAGCCTGGATGGGTGCCACCTGTCGGGAACTTCGGCCGAGGGTATTTTATACCCAACACAACCAAATTTTGATCCAAATAGGATTAGAAGAAGGCATCATACACCTTCTGGGCATAAAAAATTTCACATGAAAACCATTCTCACGTGTGGAGAAAGTAGGGTGCAGTGAAAAGTGGCACATGGGGTGTTCTTGTTCCATTCAAATTCAAACTTGTATTCTTATCTAATTAAGTTCTTGACCCAACCAAACTAGGTTAGACCTAATTAGATTATCTAATCTAGTTAGATGATAAGTGATCTCTATTAAATCCTAATCAGATTAGAAATTAATCGAGCTTGAATCAGGAATCGAACACCCTTAGGATTAGGTCATCTCATAACCTATTTGGGTCAAACCAAATTGAATCCTATTCAATTAGATTTAATTCAAACTTCAATGCTCAATCAAATTGAGTTAATTAATAATATAATCACTAATCAATCTTTTTTAATTCATCAATAATTAGTAAATTAATTTAGTATAATTTTTGCACAAGGTTCATCATCAATCGAATTGATGATTAAACCCTAGAATGATTCTCAATCATTAATCAGCCACATGATCAGTCGAAAACTTTTTTGAGTGTGACCCCATAGGTTCAAACTTAAGTCTATAGTATAGAAATAATTTTTAACTAATCGATGTAACCATCTGACAATGGGATCCGACGTCCAGATAGGTCGAAAGATTGCAAAGCATCATTCATGAACCTATTAGCATATGGTTATCATATAATTTATCCCTTTGATCCTAATACTCAAGGTGGCCTAAAGTTTAATTGTCAAATCCAGATTTGTCAACCATATTATATTTCAACCTTTCAAATCCATCACATAGATTATCCTAGCCAAGATTTTACTAAATTGAAATGCACTAATATATTAACTTCTACTTATTCGAAGGGTCAATTTTATCTTGACTCATACACCGACTTTACAAGTACTTGACCATATCCTGAAACCTTCCATTACTGAATTAAAATTTAGATAGTCTCACACCAAAGCACAGTGAGTTGCTTGCAAGTCACTTTGGTGATCTCAGATTGGAGGGATACTTATACTCATATCCTTCGCAAGCTACTTTTGACATTAAAGTGCCCAGCAGTTGATCACATTCAATGAGATGTAATGCTACATCTCATTTGTATATCATACTAGTATTTTTGCACCATTTGATTACGAGGATAATCAATGTATGTGACACACAACGATCTACACTCGATAAATACTATCATCCTAGTAATAGCGTATCATTTGGTCATGAGCTAAATTTAAGGACTAAACGATACATCCTCCTATATCGATTAGGATCCTTCTTCATCACAACAATTGGAGTTCATTAAGAAGATGTACACTACTTTATGATGAAAAAATTAATAATAATTTATTAATTTATCAATTTATATATATTTACACTAATTAGCACAATCATCAATAGGCTGACGATTGACTTTGGGATATAATTTTCAACATAGATATCAGAGAGAGAAGAAGGAGGAGATGTGGAAAGGAGGAGGGAGGGGTGAAAAATTATCTATCAGCTGTAATCTCTTCGAGCCAATCAAAAGGAATCCCTTTTTGTAGACATCTGATCAAATCAGGTGCTTTAAAATAGAAGGATTCTCCCAGGTCCATCCCACTCTAATTTCTCTCTTGTTTTGTCACACAAAACCAATGAGAAATTTAGATTGGTGTAGAGATAGGATAACGTTATTATCGCCCATTCCAATCTACATCTGATTCAAATTCAAATGGTTTAAAATTTGAAATTGAATTCAAATCTAAATTTGAATGCAATAGAGATCAAATCTCTTTCCTCATCTAAATTTGAATTCAACAGAGATCAAATCTCTTTCCTCATCCACTAGTGGATGAGGCTTATTGCTCTCCCTCTTCCTTATCTAAATTTAGGTGACACACATAGATCAAATCCATGTGGGCATGAGCCCTCTTATTGGTCAAATAACATTGGGTGACGCCAACATTTGGAGCCCCATAAACCTAATCTAATTAGGTCAAATTCGAACCCAAGTGAACCAACATTTGGAACCTAATTTGAGCTTGCATCAAATTGATTAAATCCTATCTAATAGGACCTAAATCAAGTAGGAGAAAATAGGTTTAACCATGTGCTAGCATGGTTCCTTAAATCCAAAGCTAGGACTCATTGATCTTAACCCAATCAAACTACACTTAGCCCAATTATGCAATCCTAGACCAATACCCTTGTTTGTGTGACCCCATAGATTCAATTCTGTATGGTAATCGAATATGTTGTGATCTCTATTATCAATATCATCGAAACTCTTTTCAATAGATTGAAATTTTTTCAATTCAGTTAATTAGAATTATTGATCATCGAATAATTCTAATTGATCTCATAATCCACCAGTGACATCTAACAGTATGTAGTGGCAATCCATCAGAATTGAAAAAAAATCTCTAATTGTACTTATCATGTGATTCGATTCTTCTATCATGAGTTTTGATAGAATCGAGGTCAACGTAAATTCGTCAAACCTCATATCTATCATATGATAGAATCATTCGATTTGAGTTTGATATGAAACTTAATAAAAATTTCTTTCTATTTTTCACACTACTATGGTCATGGGCTTTTGGACTCAATCTCATGATCTACATATGACTACTTCTCCTCTACCGAGATTGATAGATTTCATCTTGATGCAACTCAATTTCTAAAATAAATATATTATAGTCAATATACATCTTAAGACTCCATATGGCTAGAAAACCAAGTTATGGTGTGTCAAATTATAGCACCCTCAAGGTAAATGACCGATGCATCTCAGGTCAAAGAACTAAATACACAACTACTACTATGAATATGTCACTAACGAGAAGGTGGATTTTTTTGTGACTGTTCGTAAATGGTCATGCTTAGTACCCTTATTCTTAACAAGCATCTGTACTTTCACTTTGGTGTCTCCACACCATAGATTCAAGACATATCTATTCAAAAAAAGTAATCATACACTAATCTTTTGGATTGATCACCATCCCCATGATGATCCGATGATCAGAAGTAATTTATGAGTTAACTAAGATTAGCACATCTCAAATTTTTAACTCTTGAGAATATATGTTATCTTACCTATTAACCCAATAGATGATTCACAGACACTATTAAACAAAATATGAATAAAAATAATCTAATTTCATTAATATCAAAATTAATTTATAAATTATGCCCTAAGAGTGCTTTACAAGTGTCAGTCAATCTGGTTCTTAAGGCATACATCCAACATATAAAACTAAGAGGAAGAAAACAAGTTTTTACGAAGCTTATTTCTTTAAAAAAATTAAATGCATATGCATGATTTCAAAGAAAAATAAGGATAATTAAGAAAAATAAATTTACTAGTATTTATTTTGAAAAATAAGGAGAGAAAATATTATTTGAATATTATGAGAGAAATTATTTTTGAACTAAAAAAATTATTGATAAAGTTTTATTCTTTACTTGTCTCGACTTAGCCATATAAATTTGTTTGAGCACTCTTTTTATTATGTTTATTTGATATGGTTTTGAATGTAAAAAGAGAAATATTCATACTTTACATGCTCTCAGCATTTCTAGCATTTTTGCTTCTTTAGATTTTTGAGAAATCTTTCTTGAACTTAATAGAAAAATCATTATTAATATTAAAATAATTTATTAATGTATATTGATACTTTGTTCCAATTGATTTGAAAATACTCTTCTTGAATCTTTTAAAATTGATATAAAAAATATATATTTCAAGAAAACTGTCATTTATCTTTAAAGCTAAATATTTAAAGAAGACTTCAGTTTTATTCAATTGGTATCATATAACTTACTGTTTGCCTTATATTTCATTGGTCTACTTTTTGACAAAATATAAGAATGTCTTTGTCTCAAATCTAATTTTATAAAGCCATATTCATGACAAGATATCATTTGAAATAAATCTAAAAAATTAATATCTTTTCTAAACTTAATTACTTAATACTTCTTATGAAAAGGATAAAATGATCTTGTTGAAGAATAACTAAAAATCTTTTAATTTGAATAATTTGTTGATATCAATTCAAATTGATTTATCATTCTAAATTCTCAAAACTATTTGATTTAAATCGATATATCTTTATCACTTCAAAACTAAAATAATTGATATCAAAATTTTTTTGAGAAAATTGTTATTTCAAATATATGGTATCAAACTGAATTTAAACATATTTTGTATTTGCTATAATTGATTATTTTAAAAATAATTTAAATATGCTATTTTTAAAATCTCTAATTGGCATCATGATAATTGCTATTTTGTTTAATTTTAAATAATTAGTATCAAAAAATTAATTTTATAATTGATATTAGACAATCTAGTTTTGCTTTGTACTCTATTGCTTTATCTCTTGGTAAAAGCAAAGAATGTCTTATCGTAAGTTTATTATACTTTGATATCATGTTTTGGACTGATACATTCTTGGTAAGATGTTATTTAAGATTAATTAAAAAATTGATATCATTTCTGAATTTAAGTGTTTGATGCTTTTTAAGAAAAGAAAATAACTTTTGAAAAACTGAACTTATCCTATGAAAATTCATTATTCTAAAAAGCTCTATCCTTCTTGAATCGTTGAAGTTTAAAGCAATTTTATAATTGAATTTAAGAATTTATTTGATGCATTAACTTTATTCAAAAGGAGGGAGATATATTTTAAATCTACATTGTTCCATTTGAAAGTTGAATCTAAATCAAATTTGACCAAGAGGGAGAAATTGTGAAATTTGAATATAATTTCAATTGATTTTGATGATATTCTTTTAAATCTTATCTTACACTCTATTGCTTCATCTTTGATAAAAGAATAAATATTTAGTCTTAAATCTACTTTGCATTGACATATTCATGATAGGATATCATTTTAGATAAATTAAAAGAAATTCGTACCTTATTCTGAACTTAATGGATTGATACCTCTTAAAGAAAAGAAGAGATATCTTTTAAAAAACATTAACATATCTTCTGCTTGGTTTGATACTCAAAATCATTAGTATTAAAAAATCTATCTCCATTGAATTTTTAAAACTCAAAGCATATAGAAAACTTGAAAAGGAAAGAACTCAAATGAAATTCTAAAATTAAATGTCATTAGATTTGAGTCTTTGCTTGATTTTGATGATTCTTTTAAATCCTTTCCTCATGCTTTTTGAAGCTGTCAAAAAGAGAAAAGTTATGTTGAGTATATGCTTCAAATGATCATATACTTGAAATACTTGAGTTGATCACTTGATTCATTATGCTTGAGAAACTCATTTTCTTGTTTGAGAAAATCATATGAAATGAGTATGTTTGGATATATGCTATCATGAATATCAATATTGAATTTTGGTGTCATAATTTATGATGAAAATTCTATGATAAATTTAATTGAAGCATTCATGAAGTATGTTCTTACAAGTGCTAACTTATTCACTCCATGATTTATATTCATATTGATAAATTAATTGAAATATATTATGTTATATTTATTATTTATGTATATACTCAAAATTTTGTCATCATCAAAAAGGAGAAGATTGTTGACCTTATGATTAATTTTGATGATAATAAAATGTTGAGTAATTATAGTACTAATCATATATTTCAAGAGTAGATGTAGGATTTCTAAAGTATTCTCAATGAAGAAAATATCCTTAGAAGAAATCCTCTTAAGATACCAAGCCAAAGCACTTAAAAGAATAAGTTCTCACAAATTTGGATGGTTCATTATGAAAAAAATAAATTAAAAAAATAAATATTATTTGAAATCATTGAGATCAAGAATTCAAATTTGAGAGGCCAAAATATGAAAAGAATAATATTAGAAGGTTTTGAGTCGACCGTGGGAGGTTTTGGATCGATTCTGGCACGTTGAAGAAAACTGGCATAGATCTGAGTCGACTCGCTTTCAATCCCAACTGACTCTCTCAAAGAAGATACGAAACTGCATTTTTAGGATCTCTACTTAAGCCAACTTGCTTTCAATCTGAGCCGACTCGTTTGCAAATCAAGCCAACTCTCTTGTAAATGGAGCCAACTTATCTCACAGGACTACATGAATGATTAGTTTTTTTGCATTTTTCTAATGGCTAGTTTTTGCTTTTAACGACTATTTCATCCCTTTCAATGGTCAAACTCACTCTCAAGCTTCTTCCAAGCTTACAAAAGGCTAAAGAAACAATTAGAAAGCAGCCAAGTAGATCAAAGAAGAAAATCATGAATTTGAATGAACTTCATTGAATCCATTAAAAGGAGAGAATTAGAGGATTGAGTACATAGTTTTGAGAGCTTTCAAAAGAATCATCACCAACTTCTTCCACATTCTCTCAAGCTTTATTTGAGAAAGAAATCAAGCTTCAAAGAGAAAATCATCAGTTTCTTCTTCAGACTTTATTGAGTTTAAATTATATTTTATTTTGAGCTAAAACTTTTCATATTGTATTTTATTTTTCTTTACAAGTTTATTAGGAGGAAAAAAATTTAGGAATTAGGTCCATCCAAGTGCAAAATTAGACTTGTTAGGTTTGGTTGGTGAGTTTGAAAAATCAACTAGGTTGATTGTGAGACTGAAAAATAATTGATGTAAGATTTTGGTTGGTGATCTTGAAAAATAGATTAAATTTATTTATGATCTTGTGTAAAACAAATACACTATAATTACGAGGATTATAGTGAAGTTCTGAAGGAGCTCTTGGAGAGTGGATGTAGGGTTGTACTAAACTACTATAAAATTTATGTGTTTGTATTGTGGCTTTACTTAGCTTTTAATTTCTATTTTGCATTGTTTTAATATTTGTATAGCTTCTCTTATATCTTGATTTGCTGCTATATATATTGAATACCTCACAAGTACTTTAGATAAGTTAATTTGAAGCACAAACTTATTTTAGATTTCAGATTTAGTTAAAATTTTTAAACAGCCCAATTCACCTCCCTCTTGGGTTGCTATCTTTCTGAGCAACAAATTAGTCATGTTCTATGTAGAATCAAGAAATTGGAGAGTAAAACCAATTCAGATATTAGAGCTTTAAAATAAAATTTAATGATATTTTATTTTCTTATACTGATGGTGGATTGAGGATGTGTTGAAGTTATATCATTAAGTGGATATGCTAGTCATAAATTAGTAAACCTTGTTCCAAAGTTTGTCATCAATAGAGGTAAGAAACCCGACACATGATCACTATTATGTATGCAACTTTTATCATTGGATTTGTATTGTTGGTTTGTATCATTGGAATCATGTTGATAGATTTATCATGTTTGAGATATAATTATTCTTGTATGATTTTTCAACATGAGTATATTATATATTAGCTATATATGTATAACAGTGATTGATGATATACTTATATGGATATGATATACTTATTTTGATCATACTATAAATTGAAATTGATTTGATGAAATCAATATGAAATAAATAAGTGAAAAAGATATAGTTTGAACTAGCCTCATCATATAGATAGTCCGTTAGGAGCTTATGCCTAGGTCAGCAGATCAGAAAATTATGCCTAAGACAGTTCGTAAGGAGTTTATGCCTAGGACAATCTTCATGAACTTTTATACATGCGATTGTCAATCAAGAGCTTATGCCTGGGACAGCCTACCATGAGCTTATACCTGGGATAGCCCCTACAGGCTTATGCATGGGATTTTGGTTTGACTAAGATTGAGGTATGACTTTGGTTAGTCTAAAGTTGGAAAAAAAAGATTAAAAATATAGAATTATGATAAGAAGAACCGATGATAAAATATAAAACTAATACTGAATAAAAGGATTCTGTTATTGACATGTGATGACATATCTCTTTTGACAAGACAAACATTTGATACATTTATATGGATATTTGAGTTATTCTAAATATATTATATGAGAATTTATGCTTTATGTTTATTGCTATTTTTAAATTATTCTATTATATTGGTGTGATGTGCAGAGATTCTTATTGAGCTATAAAGCTCACCTCCTCCATTCTTCTTTCTTTTTTCAGAGTTATAGAATACATGCATTTGAATGTGTAGAGATTCTTATTAGATTGTAAAGCTCACCCCCTCCATTTCTCTTTCTTTTTCAAAGTTATAGAATACATGTATTTGGCGATGGTTAGAATCATAGTTGAGAGGATTGATTTACATAAAGCACCATCAATAACAATGGATGATCAAGTTTTGTAAAATGTACAAGGTTGATATTTGTTAATGTGAAATTACTTATTTTGAATTGAGTTCGATAATGTTCATGGGGTGTTGAGATTATAACAAATTTTACAAACTTTGCATATTCTCTAAGGCATGCCCTAGGAAGTGTGCAGTCGTCACGTTTTCAACTCGAGTGCTAGGTTCGGGCATGACAAAGTGGTATCAAAGCCATGTTATGATCTCTAGGGACTATGAGTTAAGATATTTGATCGTAAGACAATGATCACTAAGGATGTGATAGAATTATATTAGAGCTTATATTATGATTATTAGTGACGTGATATAAGTGGTATTTGAGTATAAGGTTATGATCACTAAAGATATAATAGAAATAACAGAAAGATTCAAAGTTTAGATTTTGGATTAATAGATATTAGGATGAAATTTATACATAAGTAGCATATGATGTGTATAACAGAATTGGACGAGTCATGTCTTGGATATTAATAAGTAGGGTTTGACCTAAGTATGAGAGGTGTTGTGTCTATCATAAAATAGGATATATATTGATATGTGGTATTAGGTATACTTATTTAATTATTATTTAGATGATTTTGAAGTTTTAAACTTGATATGGGTGAAGATCATGATAATTTCATTAATTTTTGATGTTAGTTGATTAGAAGGACGTTTATTTAGGATGTGGCCTAAGAAAGAATTGCATTGTACAAGAGATGAATATGTATGAAACTCATTTGTAAATGAAAATATATTTGGTACTGTTGATGAATTAGATTTTATTGCGAGAGCATGACATGCATATTTTGGTGAAATCTTTAATAATTTGTATTACCTTTTTAGAATGAATTACTTGATCTTCCTTATGTTAGTTGGAGATAGTGGGTGTATTAATTATTAGATTTTTGAGCTAATTTAAGGTATCTAGTTGTTGTAAAATTTTCGAAGATAGATATGAGTTTTAAGAAATAAGAGATAAAATTTCATGTTGGTCTATCTATTGATGCTAAGAATCATGACGAAGGAAGCTCCAAGAGAAATAACCGAGTTAATTCTATTCATAAGGATGCCGACTTAAGGTCTTCTAGTTTGCTGGAGATTTAAGTTAATCTTTTATAAAGAAAGATCAGTTCAAATAATCTCATTGAGTGCTAGATAAATCAAAGGTTAACACACCTCAAATTAATTCTAGATGTATTAGATTGTAGATGAGTGCTGGAAACTTATACAATGATTTCAAATATAAGAAGTACATCAAGGTTTAATTTGATGTAGTATCCTTAAGGTATATCAAGAACAAAGAAACTTAAAGTTTTGCTCTAGTTCTGTAAAATAATTTTTGAAACGTTGAATCTTTCTTAGATTCTAATGTAAAGTGGTATTTTTGTCAGAATCTGATAAACCTCCAAAATTTGATAAATATAGATCAGACTATGCAGTGAAAGCATGATGGTTTGAACTAATTAGAAATATTTATTCTTTGATTCAAAAGATATTTTGGTGGAAGACATCAGTTTCCAACTAAGAAAGGATTTTATTGATAATGAAAGGATTTAGTTTTAAAATATCACATAATTTTTTTTTAATATCAAGATCTTATAAAGCAAGCACTCTGAGAGGTAGACAACTTGGGAGCTCGAGGATGATATGATGGATGTGTACTTTAAAGTTATGCCTTAAGTAAGCTAATTTCGAGGATCAAATTATTTTAAGGAGGGAGAATGTATTGATCTACCTAGAACATAAAAAAATACAAAATCTCACACACTATGCACGTGAGGCAAGAGAGGAAGACTCTTGATAGGAGTCTTCCTCTTCTCCAATTCTGACTAGGAAAGGCTTTAGGACTCCAAAAAAATCCTAGGACCTCATCTATAAAAGCCTCATGACTTCTCCTATGGACTAGACCACTAGAAAATCATAAGAAATCACCTCCATTTGTGAGATTTTCGTTGTAATTTCCTCCTTGGTTTCCCACAGGACTAGGTCGTCGGAACACTTTCTTAGCCTTAGAAACTTAGGTAAGGACCTAAGCCCTTATTCTCCTCCTTCCCTTGATTCCATAGTCATTGTCCCACTTGATTTGAGCCAGCAGCTCATTGGAAGCCAAGTTTGAAATCAAGATCCTTGTTTTGTGTTTGTCCCTTGTTTTCCATCCACTACCGGTGTGGCTTAAAGGAAAATATGTCCAGTCGCATCGGATGCCAGGAGGAAAGAATAGATTAGAATTAAATTTTTATAATATTTATGAAATCTCATCTTGATTCACAGTAAAAAATAATCAAGGTTGAAGAAGCTTCTCGATCAAATTGCTTCGGAGATCCGAATACGCAGATCTTCTACTTCGCGTGCATGCCAAACTCTGCAGAAGAGAGGGATGAATATCTTCTTTGAAGAGAAAAGAGATGAAGTCTTAAGATCTGATTTCAAGACCTTGGAACAGTCCACACGCCACCATGCCAAGGGGAGGGAGGACACCCAAGAGGAGAGAGAAGCCCAGGGAGAGGTGATGCCCAAGAGAGAGGGGCTGCCCACACCAAGAGAGATCTCCACACCTAGGCTAAGGGTTGATTCATTGTTCTCTTCTCCACACCTCTCCTTAAATAGACAAGAGATCTTAGATCAAATCAAACTTCTTTAGGTGCTAGGAATAGAACTCTCTATGTTTGAATCAAATCCAAATCCCTAAAGCACAAGGAATCCCTATCCAAGTAGGAGAGGCGCCAACTTGCGCCTCCCTTCATTATGCCACACACCCAAAGGAGGGGGCTTTTCCAACCCCTCTCATCCACCTTGGTCGGCCATAAAGGTGAGAGAACCCCTGAAGAAGATGGCTAAGTACACCAAATTAGATTTGATTCAGATTTGAATTCAATTTGAATCTAAATCGAATTCGATTCAAACTAATTTTGAAAAGACTACTGATCTTAATCCAACTAGGATTCTTGTCCAAGTCCAACTTGATAAATTAACCCAATCAAGCCATAATAAATTAAGTTTAATTAAATTAGATTTAATCTAAAGTAATTAAGACTCAAATCAAATCTCTCATAACTGCTTGGATCATTGATTTGATTTAATTCATCCTCGAAATCAAATCCGCACCTCATATGTAGTGCTAGCTGGACATAGTCAGTGTTTAATTCTGTATGACCTACTGTAGGGTTATGATGATACAGCAGAAGCATTGATTTCAAAATTTAAATTAAGAATTCTTAAACATTAAACCATAAACCAGGACCTCCTTAACGATTAACAGTCATATAAATATTTTCATAACATAATTGAAGGTATAGAAAATACCTGCAGTGTTATATCCAAATTTTGGTAGAACTTTCATCAGGCATCCAAGTGTTCACCCTCCAATAGCGATCCACACAGGGCTTTGATTAAGACACTCTCTCCTTTCTAATAGGTTCCTTCCTTTGATTTCTTCCTCCAAGAATTTTTCTGGATAGCAGAACCTCAGGGCTTTCTTCCTTTCTCCCAGCCTTTCTTTTTCTTGCTTTCTTTTCTCTTTGTCTTCCTTAATCCTCTTCCTAGGCCCTTGTCCTAAGATCAGACTTGTTCTTACTATTTTAGAACTTGTGCTAACAAGAAAAGAAAGGAGACAATTGGACAATAGGGAGAAGTGGTAAGAAAGAAGGGATTTGGATGATCCGAATACCCTGAGTGCTTACCTATTTATAGTTAGCGACAGGGTGCCATCGGGATCAACTCACGCCCCATCCAAGGAAAATCTCATGCCTTCTCCTCAGATCTCATGCCCAACCATATTATCTCATGCTGGTCCAAGTTTTATGACTCATGAAAATCATCTGAATTATTCCAAGAGTCGCTTCGTGCAGAAGGAC
>KE507156.1:31320-58143 GCA_000441515.1 Elaeis oleifera
GGGAAAAGTTTCTATGAGTATGCGGCGGTTGCCGCGACCTCCTGCTTGCGATCTCGGGCCGGGGGCGTGACACCAAGATATAAAGGATCAACAGAACCTGTATAGCAAACCAAAGTGGAGTGTAATATTCAGCAATGTTGAAACCCGGGATGATGCCCTGTATTGTAACATTACCACTTGAAGACCAAAGCTTGAGAGCCTTGATGAGTTACGGCGCTGTAATGCAGCATAGGGTTGGACGTATATTGTTTGGATGATGCAAGATATGATTTATTTATAATTTTGATTTTTTTCATGAATAGAGGAGCACGATCCAAGTATAATAGATTAAAATTATCTAATATTTGGTGTCAGAATCTTGGTTTCATACTTTGTGTTCATGTAAAAGTTTTTGATAAATCTTTGATTTATTTTTGAAACATTAAAATCATATTTTTATATTTTCAAAATAAATCAAGCTTACAAAATTAAATCATCATTTCTTAATTTTTTAAAAATAAAATAAAAAATAAAAAAAGGAAGGGCTTGGGGTCAGCCGCATAGGCCAACCCTCGCCGTCCGATAGAGGGGGCAGCAACCCATGTCGGTGGTGGATCGCTGCAGCGGGGGTGGGGAGGCGGCTGCTGCTTGCTGGCGGTGGCGGCAGGGATCCACCGCCGCCCGTAGCATTCTCATGCAGCCATGGAACCGTGGCTTCTGCTACTTTGGAGGGAGGCGGTGGGTCTTTTGCTATCGCTTTGATGATGGCAGCAGTTCACCGCCCTCCCTACTATTTCCTCCGATGGTCAGGGTGGATGGAGGCGACCATTCGACCACTCATGATAGGGATGGAGTGTTTTTGGATATCGAGTTTAGATCCAAATCAATCCAGATTTGAACCCATTCTGTTTTAGGTTTCACTAGTTATGGCCTTCAGGTTTCGTGCTTTTAGACTTGATCCACTAAGATTTCGAATCAGAACCAAATCCGATCATGATCTTGGATTATTTAAACTATTTTACAAATAACACCCTGAAGAATAGTTTTATTACATTAAGGTCCCGACCAATTTCTGATAGATTCTTTTTCAAAACAACTATTTACAGAAACTCCTTTCTATCTGGGATTTATGATTAAGTCCTCTATTATTAAAAATTTGGTAAAATCACTGTAACTTGCTCATTTTTTATCGAATTTGAGTAATTTTTGAATCATTGGACTCGTGATGGTTTGAGAAACATTTTGGTTAAGTTTTTCATGCATGATAAATATTTAAATAATTTAAATAATTATTTATTTGATAATTTCGCTCACTATTGCATTGTTCAAGCGTGTTTTTCACATAGCCTCAAAAAGTTCAGGACACTCTATGGATCTTGGGTAGTTAAGTCATCGAGGGCAAATAATTTTTTCTCTCATTATATTTTAGAATTGCATAAAAGTATATCTATTACAATTGATTCAAAGGTGACAGTAATTAGATACAAAATTGACAGCAATAGATTGACTAACTTGAATTACATAAAGACAGAAAGTTCTACACCCAAAGGTGAGAATAACCTCGGATTTTTATAATTATAGTTAGTTAAACCATTAAAAGTATAACTAATATGATGAATCATAGTTTAAATATAAATCATGTATTTATACCATAATTATTATTCTTGCTTACATATTTTATATTATTGTTGATTACGAAAATTTTTATATTTATGATTTATGTAATGCATGCTTTGACTTTATTTATTATGTTTAGATTTGTGATTAAATTAGTTACGATACTTATTATATGCTATGATTCTTCTCCAAAGATATTTTATAGTTGTACAATAAGTGTTATTAGTAGAATTATGTTTTAGAATCTGCATCATAATCGTAATTATAAGCATATTCTTTATTTACTGCAATGACTCCTGCTTCACTCTCATCACATCTATCTAATATTTTCATACTGAATGGATCTAATTATCTTGATTGGCACGAGTAGCTTTTTATTGTCCTAGGATGCCTAGACTTAGATTTGATCCTTCGTAAGTCTCAACCTGATCCACCTGCTCTCACTAGTTCTTTTGATTAGAAGAAATTATATGAAAAGTGAGAGCATTCTAATAGATTATTTCTCATGATTATTAAGAGCTTCATAGTGATAGATATTAGGAGATCTGTTCCTGATAATGAATTGACCTTTAGGTACCTTTTCTCTGAAAATAGTAGTTTATCAAATTAATAAAGCCTTAGCCAATGCCATAATGAATAAGTTAATCTTTATAAAATATGATAGAATTTCTGGAGTACAAAAGCACATTATAGAAATACGTGATATAGCTAGAAAACTGAATGACTTGAGAATGATAGTATCTGAAAACTTTGTTCCAGTGTGTTTTCAATTCTCTTCCATTGTAGTTTATCCAATTTAAAATTTACTACAACACACACAAGGAATCATGATCAATGAATGAACTCATCTACCAGTGTGTGCAAGAGGAAGAGAGATTGAAATAGGAAGGGATCCTAGTTGTTCACGTGGTTATAGAGGAGTGTCCTAAAAGAAAAAAGATAAAGAAAAGAAATAAAGGTTAAGCAATCCACCAAGAAAAGATCTGACAAATTGAAATATTTTTCTGTAACAAAGAGGGATATACCAAAAAGGATTGTGAGACAAAAGAAAATGATTCGAAAAGAAGGGTATTTCCTTATCACTTATTTGTTTCAAAATCAATTTTATTGATATTTCTTCTAATACCTGATGGATTGATTCGAATACTATAATTCATATTTCTAATTCATTACAGGAATTCTTTCAAGCCAGAAGCCAAATGACAGAGAATAGTGGATTTTTATGGAGAATTAGATGAAGTCCAAGGTCATTTCAATCAGAACTTATAGATTTATTATAGACACCGAATTTTGATTAGATCTACATGATATCTTTTATATTCTTTTAGTATCTAGAAATTTAGTTTCTTTATTAAAGCTTGATTTAGAAGGTTTTTCATTTACTTTTTTGAATTCAAATTTTAAATTAATAAAAAATTATTTGGTTGGTACTGGAACTTTGTGCAATGGATTATACAAAATGAATTTCGGTTCTTCTTTTCCACAATCTTTATTTGTTTCAAATGTCAATATTGGAATAAAATGTGATATTATAAATAAGAGTTCTTCAATATTATGGCATAGGCAATTAGATCACATATCAAAAGAAAGATGACTAGATTGGTTAAGAAAATATTTTATCAAATCTAGATTTTAGTGATTTTGATATGTGGATAGATTGCATTAAAGAAAATAAATTAAAAGCCATAAAAGATATGTCACTAGAAGTCAAGGACTCTTAGAATTGATACATACCAATATTTATGACTATTTTTTATCTTGTTTTGGAGGGCAAAGATATTTCATCACATTTATTGATGATTTCTCATATTATGATCATGTTTTTCTGTTACATAAAAAGTTTGAAGCTTTGGAAGGCTTAAGATATACAAAGCTGAAGTAAAAAATCAATTAGATAGAAAATTAAGGTTGTGAAATCTGATAGGGATGGTAAATACTATGATGGATATGATGAATCTAGCTATAATCCTGGACCTTTTGTCAAATTTTTTGAACAGCATAGCATTGTAGCACAGTATACTATGTCAAAAAATCTTTAACAAAACGATGTGGCTAAAAGACATAATCGCACCTTGATAGACATGATGAGAAGTATGATAAGTAATTCCTCATTATCTTTGAATTTATGGGCAGAAGTCTTAAAAACTACTATGTATATCTTAAACCGGATGCCTAGTAAGGCCGTTCCTAAAACTCCTTTTGAGTTATGAATGGATAGAAAATCAAATTTAGCATATTTACATGTTTGGGGTTATTCTGTAGAGACTGGATGATATAACCCACAAGAAAAGAAATAAGATCCTAGAACTGTTAGTTGTTATTTATAGGATATCCATAAAAGTCAAAGGATTTTAGATGTTATTGTCCATCGCACATCACTAAAATTGTTGAAACTGAAACTGCTAGATTCATTGAGGATAATGAAAATAGTGAAAGTAGTGAACCAGGTAATATGATGTTAGAGAAAATAAGAGAATCTTTTTCTATTACAACAACACCTAGAGATATTCCACATGAATCTATTTAATCAGAGATTGTGGAACATCAACAGATGGTAGATATACCACTTTTCCAACAATATGTCAATGATCCTGATCCGATTGAAATAATTATAATAATGATGTTGAATCTGGAGTATTATTGAGATCTACTAGAATTAGAAGATCAGCAATTTCAGATGATTATATTATTTACTTACAAGAATGTGATTATGATATTGGGATAAAGGATGATTTAGTCTCATTTAAGGATGCCATGAATAGTGATGATTCTGAACTTTGGTTAGATACTATGAAAGATGAAATGGAATCTAAGAGTAAAAATCAAGTCTGAAAACTTGTCGAATTATCTGAAGGATCTAAGTCTGTTGGTTGTAAATAGATTTGTAAAACTAAACGGGACTCCAAAGGCAATATTGAAAGATATAAGGCTAGACTTGTAACAAAGAGATTCACTCAAAATGAGGACATCGATTATTATGAAATATTATTTTATTCTGGAAAGGATTCATTAGAATCATTATGGCATTAGTGTTGGATTTTCTACAGGTGCTAGTGCATATGGATTTCAAAATTTTTTAAATCCAAAATATAAAGAAAAATCAGATTAAAATACTTTTAATCTAAGCATGTATTCATTATATTAAAGTACCTGTAGATCTAGTTCATATACTAAAATTAATATAAATTGATTTTAGGATGAATGAAAAAAATCTGTAATCAATTCACATACCTGAATCACTTTTCCTTTAGGCTTAAACCTGCAATTGGGTTGAATCCAATTTAATCTCTGGATCTAGGGTTGATTAGGCTCTTAATCAACAGCACAAGTATCCTACCTCTACGAATATCCATAGGACTGATCTCAATTATTTTTCTTAAATTTTGCTCGTTTGAACCGAAAACCTGAATAAGCTTGAACCAAGCCTAGATAGGGATCAACTTATGAACTCTTTTAATCTTTCTTTCTTGATTCTTGAAGAAATCAAGAACCTTTCTTGATCCCTCAACTAATCAAGAAGAACAACAAACAAGAAGTGGTTGTAACTAACTCTCAACAAACTTAAGAAGAAAAGGATGAAACCACCAATAACTTGGCGCCAACACTTGATAGCAAAGAAAGCAAGCTGCCCACTTCTCTTTAAGATCCAAAAAGGGGATGCTGAGAGAGAGAGAGGGTGTGGGCTAGAGAGAGAGAGAAGGAGGGGGCATGGGCATAGTAATAGGTGGCGGTAAGGATGGAAGATCATGAGATTATGTGAGAAGGAGGGCTAGGATCCTTTAAATAGACATCTAATAGATATCCTAATTAAATTAGGATCCCTCCTCCTAATCATATTAGAAGTTCTAGCCATAATAAACTTGGATCAAATAAATAGGATGCCACCCATTATTCACCCATGCCCACACCCAATGCTAGGCATCCCATAATATGGGATCCAATTAAATACTCACAAATCAGCCCACACTATTCATAAATTTATTTCAAGAATTTTTGATCAAATCAAGATGAATAAAATTAAGAAACTCTTTCTTGATTTAATCTAATCCATAAATTAAGCATCCAACTATTAGAGGCTATTGAATCATATTCAATTAGATTCAAATCAAGTGTAGAAATTGACTAATATTTATCATACAAGCAAACCAACTACAAGAGAAATTGGATTCACCCAGGTGCTAGCAAGATTAACATGAACCCAATAGAATTTCTCTAAATCTATATTAATTGATGCTTCATAAGCTCAATTATAACTAATCAAGGCCTTCTCTCTTTATGCATGACTCTATAGATTCAATTCTGTCTGGTAGTGAGACATATCATGATCTCTATCATAGGTATCACTGAAACCTCTTTCAGTAAGTTGGAACAATTTCACTCTTACTTGATAAGAATCATTGATCCAAAATAATCCTATTGAGCTCTCACAATCTATCATTGACATCTAGCAATATGTAGTGTCAACTTAGTAGAACCGAAAAAGAACCTCTAAGTGTAGTTAATGTATGACACCGTCCCTCTATCATGAGTCTCGACTAAATGGTAGGTTATGGATAAATTGTCAAACCTCATCATAAGTCATATATAGATCCGATCAGCTCAAGTCCATTAGTAATTCTAATAAAACTCTTTCTATCAATCACACTGCTATGGTCATAGACTTGTGGACTCAGCTTCTCAAATCTCATAGGACTACTCTCTATTAAGGTCGATAGATCCCATCTAGATACACACGTTACTTCATAGCTCAACCAATTGAAGTGAACATCCACTACAATGACTCATAATCGAATCAATATTTATGTGTAGTCAAACTACAGCAGTCTTACTGTGAGCAACTATGACACCATAGGTCAAATAATTAGTCACACAATTACAGCATCGAGATGATCACTGGCGATTGAATAGAAATTCATATGATCTCTCGTATGATCATGCTCAATACTAGTTATTTTCTAATAACTACCTGCACTTGCCGCTCAGTGTCTGTACACCATAGATTAAAGATTCATCTATCCTGAAAGAAGTGAACCGTATGTCGATCTATCTAGATCGATCACCATCCCTATGACTATCCTATGATCAGGAGTAATTTAGGAATCGATCATACATGGCTCTAATTCTTAACACTTAAGAATATGTATCGTAACATCAATTTCAAAGATGATTCAAGGACACATAACATTTGAATGAAAAAAAAATTATCCTTTATTAATTAAATCAATAGTTTAAAGTATAAATTTGTATCATAGAATGAACAATATGCCAGCCAACAATTATCTTTTAGGACATACATCTAACAATTAGTAGCTTATTTTGACTTAGAGCTATACAAAATGGATGTTAAGATTGTATTCTTAAATGAAGATTTAAAGAAAGAGGTATATATGGAACAGCCTGAAGGATTTTTAGTATAAGAAAATAAACGACTGGTATGTCAATTAAAGAAATCCTATATGATCTTAAATAAGCTTTCAAAAAATAGTACTTAAAGTTTAATCATATCATTGCTTTCTTTGGATTTAAAAAAATATTGCTGACTAATGTATATATCTGAAGGTGAGTGGGAGTAAGTTTATATTTTTGGTTCTATATATGGATAATATTTTACTAGCCAGTAGTGATTTGGATCTCTTGCATGAAACTAAAAATTTTCTTTCTGATTATTTTGACATGAAATATATCAAAGATGCATCTTATATTTTTGGTATAGAAATCTATCGTGATAGAAGTAAGAGGTTGCTTGATTTATCTTAGAGAACTTATATTACTAGGATCCTAAAAAGTTTGGAATGTCGAGCTGCTCATTAAGTGAAGTGCCAATTATTAAGAATAATAAATTCAATAAATTTCAATATTTTAGGGATGAGATTGAGAAAAATCAGTTGAAAGATATACCCTATGCATCTATAGTGGATAGTCTATGTTGGGAATAATCCTTACAAGTACGGAATATAGATCTCCCACCCAAGATTGCTAATCCAAGTGATGATATCGATACCGCAACAGAAAAAAAGAAAGAAATAAAAAAGATATAATTAAATACATATATCAGCCCAAGGCTTATCTTCACGGGGCATTCAAGCTTCATTATAAAAGAAAGAATAAATATATGAGGAGATCACACCCTCTCAACTCTCATACATCAATTTTCTCTCTCTCTCTCTCCCTCAATAAGAAACTCTCGACCCTCCCTTACAAAGCTCTAAAAATATTTCAAAAAAAATCCTCTGCTACTCACCAAGACCCTTAGGCTCGCTCTCTATTTTCATAGGTTGTCAGGCCCCTTTTAAAGAGTCCTAATCGAGTCCCAATCGCATCCATATGCCTATTTACACCAAAACCCCTTCTGACCATCTCATCTTACCCACTCGCATTCTTGACCGTCTAATCATGCAAAATAGCATCCGATTAATGCCCTCGATCGTTGGATCACACCTTCTCATGTGTAGACCACACGAAATGGCCCATGGACTGCACAAAATAGTCTGTGGACTGCCCGTAACACCTGGGTGCGTTTCCTCACCACAGACCATGCGTGTACTGCATGCCTTATGCGTGGGTGCACCCTAGACCGCATCTACCCCTAAGCCACATGCACTATGCAGGCCTGCAAGCTGCAGGCCATGCACGCTGCAGGCCCCTGCACGCTAGCAGGCTTGGGCACCCATAAGTCAAGCCGCATTTCTATGCCTGCGTGCCATGGGCTTCTATCTTGGGCCTCGCTACTATGGGCTTCTCTAATATGGATCGAATTTGAGGTGCCAAAACTCAATAATCTCTACCTCGACTCGATATTTGGTCTCCATATAACTTTGAGAGCTTTTGAATAAGTTCATCTCCATACTCTGGGGTATATGCCTGACTGCTCATAGATGGGCAAACATGGGAGTCTAGCTACGCTACTTAATTCCATCTCCATCATATGCTGTGATTTGTCTAACCTGAGACTTGCTTGGGATAGCCTCCTGTGGTAATAGAAATTTCACCTTGCGACTTATCTGTCATCCTTCTGAGTCTCCCGTCTTATGACTAATCCATTTATACCGAGAGCTCCACCTTGCTCTGAGCTCTCATTGACTCCTGAAGCTCCACATCATGCTGAGCTCCTTATCAAGAGGTAATGTCCTCCATACCTCTTTCCTTCAACACAACTCTACTGTCGTAAAAACCTTCAGGATTCCATCCTTAGCTCTCTACCTGTAACCGTTTGAATCCAATCTGCTTAGTGAAATTAGATTTCTTCTAAAATTAGGTATGTATCAGATCTCATCCAAATTCTTTACTGCTCCATCATGAGTTTATAAGCTGATAGTCTCAATACCCCTGATCACATAGCTTGATCCATCTAATAAATGAATAGTGCCCTCACTACTTTCTAAAGAGTCAAATAGCTCCTCTCTGCAACAAACATGATGCGAATATGTAGAATCTAAAATTTACTATGAAAAAAAGTAGATACCTCATCAGTCATCAGAAGAATATCATCACTTTCTTCTGTATCGCTACGTTGGACTGCTACCATAGTAGCCTTCATTCGATCTCTGAGCTATGGATAATCTCTGACTCAATGCCCTAACTCATCACAACTGTAACACCTGATCTTGCTGTAGTCCCTTGACTTGGACTTGGATTGTACACCTTATGATCCTCTGCCCTCTTATCCTCTACCACCACCTCCTTCAGTCACTGCCATAGTTGAGTTGTCAGCTGAACTCAAAGCTCAGTTCTTCTGCTTGAGAATCTCATTCTGGAGAAGTATGAAAGCAACTTCATCCATCTTGATGGTGTTCTTCTCTATGAGAAAAGTAGTCACCAAAACTTAAAAGAAGAAAGAATCGACAAAGTAAGACCAATGCCTTGGTCTTCTCCTCAACCTTCTCACCAATGCTGAGGAGATCAGTGAGGATCTTCTAAAAGTTACTGAAATACTCCTGCACGCTCTACCCCTCTCTCATCCGCAGTTGGTAGAACTGCTTCTAGAGGAAGAGAGTGGTGGTGAGTAACTTTACCATGTATATCTCCTCGAGTTTCATTCATATTGCCATCGGAGAAGTCTCGCTAAGTACATAGATCACCACATCATCCATTAAGTATAAGTGGATCATATTCATCACGTGCATTTGGAGCCACCTCCAATCTTTTTCCTCCATGATAGTCAACTTCTCCTCGCATAAGAGAGTATCAATCAATCTTTGCTGGACGAGCACATCTTTCACCCTTATTGGATAAGTACATCCTTCACCCTCACATGCCATAGGATAAAATTGCTCTACCCATCAAACCAATTGATCTCCATCTTGATTGAGCTTATCTTCTCTATCCTTTTCAATCTTAATCAACACTGCCATAACCTGGACAACCACATGCTTTGATACCACTTATCAGGAAGGATCCCTCATAAGTGTGGAATATAGATCCTTTGCCCAAGATCATTAACCTAGATGACAATATCGATACCACAATAGGAAGAAAGAAGAGAAATAAAAGGATACAATCAAATATGTAGATTAGCCCAAGGCTTACCTCTATGGGGTATGCAAGCTTCACTATAAAAGAAAGGACAAATACAAGAGGAGATCATACTCTCTCAACTCTCACACATCAATCTCTCTCTCAACAAGAAGCTCTCAACCCTTCATTATAAAGCTCTCAAAAGATCCCAAGAAAAATTCTTTGCCGCTCACCAAGATCCTCAAGCTCGCTCTCTATTTCCATAGGCCATCGGCCTCTTTTAAAGAGTCCAAATTGAGTCTCAATCACATTCATACTCTTACTTGCACTCAAAACCCTTTGATCATCTGATTTTCTCGCTCGCATTTTGACTGTCCGATCATGTAAACAACACTCGATCAGTGCCCTTAACCATCAAATCGCACCTTCCCATGCGTGGACCGCACGTAGGCCGCACAAAATGGCCCGTGGACTGCACAAAATGGTCTGTGGACTATGCAAAATGCCTAGGCATGTTTTCACACCATGGACCATGCATGCACCATGCACCTCATGCACGGGCGTGTCTTAGACCACGCAATGGCTCACACATCCGCCCTTGGGCCACCATGCTATGCAGGCCTATGCACTGTGGGTCATGCACGCTGCGGCCCCCATGCATCTATAGGCCATGGGTGCTAGTTGGCCTATGGGTTGTGCCTCCGAGCTACATTTCCAAGCCTGCATGCTATGAGATTCTGTCTTGGGCCTTGTTGCTATGGGCTTCTCTATTGTAGGTCGAATTCAAGGCGTCAAAACTCAACAGTCTGATGTATGCTCAAGTATGTACTCATTCTAATATTAATTTTACTTTGAAAATACTTGGTAGATATCAGAGTGTTCTAGGTATGGACTACTAAAAAGCTACCAAGAAGGTGATGTGCTATCTCTAGGGTACTAAGGACTACATGCTCACTTATAAAATGGCTGATTAGCTAGAGATGATCGATTACTCAGATGCAAATTATACTGGTTGCCTCGATAGTAGGAAGTCCATAATAAATTACATTTTTCTGTTGATTGGTGGAGCAATTTAATTCATAGAGGAGTGCAAAATATATAGTGCATTGTTTCCTTCTCTACTATGAAAGCTAAATATATAAGTTGTTGCGAGACTTTCTCATATGCTCTATGGTTGAAAAATTCATCTCAGGGCTCGGGGTTATAGATTCTATTTTCAAGCTGCTGAGAATTTATTGTGATAATTTTACTACAGTTTCTTTCTCTAATAGTAGCAAGATGAAAAATATAAATAAGTACATTGATATTAAGTATCTTACTGTGAATGAGAGATTAGTAGTCATCAGATGTCTATTGATTTTATTGGTATTGCTTATATGATAGTTGATCTTTTGACTATAGGTTTAGTACCCAAAGTTTTTAAAAGGCATGTAAAAGTTATGGGTATTTGTCATTGAGATATTTAGTTTGTAATAGAAACTTATTTTGAGATCTCTTAATAGTTAATGACTACTGATGCATGTCGTAGTACATCAAATTAATCCTACTCACTATTATATAGATATGATGAGTCAGAATTATATCTGTAGGGATCTTAGTCCGATTATTTTAAAATAAAAAAAATAGATAGAGAAAACTAATAAAGAGATAAGGGAATTACAATAAAAGATTTTTATTAATCTAATAAAGCATATATAAAGAAAGATAAAAGCGTGATACAAGATAATTAACTCCAAGTTTAATCTTCTAGCTACACCCGATGGTAGGTGTGCTTCCTTAAATTCTTCATCTTCCTTCATGCAGACAGAAGAGATGGTTGGAAGGTTTGGTCTAGGAACTCTAAGGAAGAAAGGTAGATGGAAGTATAGAAATAATGAAAAGAAGGATAGCGACACTAGGATTAGAATCTCTTCTAGATTTGGTGGAATGAATGCCAGGGTTAGGACCACCCCTAGACTTCTTGGGATGTGGATAAGGGATCTATGGAAGAGTATGGTGGGATTGCTAGGGTTAGGACCTTCCTTAGACTTCTTAGGTGTGGAGAAAGAAGGGGGATGATAGCTAGATAGAGGCTTCTTGGGCATGAGGCTTGTTGGCATGTGGAAGAAGAAGGAGTTGATCAAGAGGAAGAGGGAGGCATGGAGTTTTGATGGAGGAGAGAAAAAGGGAGAGAGAGAGGGAGATGATCCCACAAGCGGGTGTGTGAGCCTGTAGGAGCTTTGAGGGTATATTTATAGAGTGAAGGCTAGGGTGTGAAGAGAGTTTAGGCGTGAAGGACTTATTTTGGCATGAGATTTGGTGTAAGAAATAAAAGAGAGGGCATGGTGCTTTGGGAGGCACATGTAAGAAAGAAAGAATGCTAGAGAGAGAGGGCTAGCATGAGATATTTTGTGGCATGGGAGTGGATTAGCATGAAGGAAGAAATAGAGAGAGAGGGCATGTGTGAGTGGAGATCATGGCATGAAAATAAGGAGAGGATGTGGGGCGTGAGACTTGAGTTGGGCAGCACACTTCCTCTCCCTGTTCTTAGGGTTTAGATGATGGCTCCTCCTTGTGGTCGTTGGCTCTTGAAGCATGGCTTCCTAACCTTTGATCTTTAAGTCGTGTTCAAATTTGGATCCATGTGAAAGGTTATCTTCTAATCTGATCTATTGATTGGAGAGGTTGCTTATTGACCCTTGATCTTGTTAGCTCATATCTGATCCCTTCATGAGTAAGTCACGTTTACACTTGAATAGGAGTTGGTTGTCTGGTTTATTCATATCCAAGCCAAATTGAGTCCTATTTAAATTGTATGAGCCCAATCTCCTAATTAACTGCAAGATAAACTAGAAAGCATCAAATTTCAATAAATTAGCATCAATTATTATAATATTTAGTGCCTCTAGTAACTTAATTTAAGTGTTTATCACATCCCTCAATTTGAACTTTGCTCATCTTCGAGTAAAGAAAGGATTTAGGGTTAAGTATCGTTTAGCTTAGAGTTTCAAGTTTTATCGAGCAATTTTTTTCAAAGGGTCATTGATGTTCAGTAGAATGAGAGTGAGATATGTCATTGGGATATTAATACTAATCAATGTGGAAGTTAAGCCAAAAATAATAAATTTTTTTGAATATTTTTTAAATTGTCCCTATCTTTATCTCTAAATCATCTAAGTTTCATACGAGCAAGTATAATGTTCCTTCTATCCTTCACTTATTGATTTCTTTTCTCTTTTTTTTTTTATGTTTCTTTAACATTATACTGTTATTGAGTGTCTTAATCCCTTAAGCTTTCGGTTTGACTTATGTAGCGAATTTTTAGCCAATGACTATCGATCCAGATGGCTTTAGGATATTAGGTATAAAATATCCTTTAGGCTTATTTGATCCAATCAAACAGGCTACAAATTAAGACTAGCTTTAAAACAGAGCTTCTTTGTCCTTTACACCTTTTGATGTGAAACTCAATACTTGCTTAGGTAAAGAGGTCCGGTTACTCAGCATGAAGTTTTTGAAATTTTTTTTTTTATTCTATAAAATAGTTTATTTTATGAAGAAACATGTAGCTACTCTACACAAGCCCATAGGAAGTAAATTTTCTTTGTTGCTGGTAGAAAGAATTAGAAGTACTCATAGAAAAAATATTTATATTCTAAACTCAACTCTTCATTGAATTTTTAATACTTGATCACTCAGTATCTCACAAACTCTCTGATCTGTACATCAATTTATTATTTTTTTTTAAAATACTTGGTTCAACTCTATTCTTGAGCATAATCAGATACCTAAACACTAAATACTAACTTATTCAAAGATTTTTAATTTTTTTTATTATTCTCATTCTCTCTCCAACTTAATTGATATTATCCTCAATGGAGTAAAAAAATAAAGGTGTAGATAAAGAGGAAGAAAATTAGAGATGTCACCTGATGTATACTTGGTTCAGCCTAGCCTTCATGATTCTACTCGAAGTCTTTTCAAAATTGGTTCTCCCCCCAACTTAGTCCTAAACTTAAAAAGAAAGTAAACTAAAAGAAAATTCAAATGTAAAAGCTAGGTTGCATCCTAACAAGTACTAAGTTTAGCATCTTCAGTCGGATGCAGCATGGATCTTATTTATCGAATTGTTCTAATTATTTTGATATGCAATCAAGGGATTTAAATCAGAACAATCTTCTTTAATTAATTTATTATTATTATTACTGTTGTTGTTGTTGTTGTTTAAAGAAAGAGGGAGAGAAGAAGAAGAAGAGAAGAGGAAGAAAGAGAGAAGTTCTAAAGATGAGAATCCTAAGAGAGTTCTAGTCCTAGAGAAGATAGATGAGAAGGTTATTTTAATTATTTTATTATTTTTCAAACAAATGAGGCAATCAAGTCAACTCTATCCTAAGATTAACTGAGATCTTGATAGCTCCTAACTATTTCAAGATCACTTTCAGGAACTCCAAGTTCAAAATCAACCAATCAAATTGATCAGATAAGTATAAGATTGATGGGAGGCTCCCGTGCTTTCACAATGGACCTAATTAAGTAACCACAGTTCTTTAAGACTGAATTTCTGAATCATTTTCTAGACATCAATTGGTTAGTCAAAGTCAAACCCAATCCAACCTTCTGATTTTCTTATCCTATTGAGCTCGAAAATCCTTAGGTGTCAACGTCTAGTTAATTTAAATTAAAGGCTTAGGTCAATATAATATGATAGGTGGTAATTTTTGGAGTAAAGAAGGATGATCAAATCTCTACCTTATTTTATTTAACTAGGTTAAGTATCCTTAAAGTATTTTATGAAAAAGTAATGCAATTAGAAAAGATGTTCAAACATGTTAAGTTCTTTATTGTATTTTGAATTTCTCTATATTAATTAAATATTATGAGATGTATATTTATTTTTTATGTAAGCTATTTAAATAAGAAGAATAAAGGATAGATTTTAATTAAGTTAATTAGATTTAAGGAGATTTAAAGAATCTAACTAAATAGAAAGTAAATTATGTTAAGATTAAAAAGCAACGAGGTAACCTACAAATAAAGAAAGAAATCAAATCTACTTTCAGGATAGTAAATTTATTCTAAGCTATAAAAAGTAATAAATTTCTAAGAATATAAAGCAATAAATAACTTATGCAAAATAAGATAGCCACTTAACTATGCAAATAAAGTAATCTCAAAGTTAAGAATAAAAAGCAACTACATAATCTAAATAAAAGGTAAGGAGTCTAATCTACTTAAAAGTAAAAATTATTAATTATATAAAATAGTAAATTATTCTAAACTATAGAAAGTAGAAAATCACTAAGCTATAGAAAATAAAAATTTTTCTATGCATGTAAATAAAGTAATCTAACTAGAAAGTAAAAATTTATTATATATAAAAGTAATATAACGTAGAAATTTAAAAAGAGTAAATAGAAGATAATTAAGTAATTAAAGTAAGTTAACTATAATAAAAGATAAATTACTAATTAGTAAATAAAGTATGAAAAGCAAGAGTGCAAAAGAAAGAAACAATCGACTAGGAATATAAAGCAATAAAGCAAATAAGATAGTCAAGCATATATGATAACTATGCAATAAAGTAAAACAGTAAATAAGAATTTTTTTTGATTTTTTTTAAAACAATCACATCAAGATCTCTGACAATGATGCCAAAATTTGATGTATATTGTAGCACACCAAAATTAATCCTACTTATTATCATGTAGAAAAGATGAGTTGGGATCATATCTATAGAGATCTTAGTCCGAGTATTTCAAAAATAAAAAGAAAAATATAATAGATTGAGAGAAACTAATAAAGAGACAAAAAAATTGTAATAATTTTTTTTATTAATCTAATAAAGCATATATAAAAGAAAGAGAAAGTATGATACATGATAATTAACTTCAAGTTTAATCTTCTAGCTACGCCCGATGATAGGTGTGCTTCTTTGAATCCTTCGTCTTCCTCCATGCAAATAACGACAAGAAGGCTGGAAGGTTTGATCTAGGAACTCCAAGAAAAAAGGTAGATGGAAGTATAGAAATAATAGAGGAAAAGTGTGACACCTCGAATCGAGATGATGGTAGTTCGAGATGCATGCGCATTAGCATTCATATTTATATATGGAACAGCATATCCTTCATGATATATATATATTCAAGCATTTATATGTTAGTTGGTTAGTAGTAATAAAATCTAAATCTAGTTATTAATTAAGAAGAAAATAATCGAGGAATGATTGAGGAACGATTGAGGAATTAGATCAATATTAGTGGTTGAAGCAGGGGCTGAGTTGACTCGATTTTTAGTGGAGTTGACTCGACTATGGAAAAATAGTTAGAATGAGATTGACTTTGAGTGTTTTAAGTTCTAATCTAAAAAAGAGTTTTGAGGAATTGACTGAGCAACTTCACCTCAAAAATGAAAGACTGAAAATTCTCTTAGCACCACATCAGCAAATCCATAATTAGGTGGTTTTCATGAGGTTGACACCTAGCAAACTAACCTTAGTTTATTCCTATTCCAAAGCTTAGTCACTAATTCTTTTTGCTGTTGATTTTGTCCCTCAGGTAAAATAGAAATGTTAGAGAAGAAAGAGAGCTGGAAAAGGCAAAATTTCAGTCAAAATTTGAAGGGAATTCAGCTAGGAACAGAGGCTTTATTAAAATTGGTTTGAAAGAGAAAATTGTTGTTGGGAGAAAGAAGAATCTATATGGATAGCAGTAGGAATTCAATCATTTGAGGTAAGAATTTTGAGCCCTTAATTGGGTTTATACTAAACTCTGAATGATTTCTATCAAATATGAGGTTTAGATGACTTGAATTGTGAGATTTCTAGATTAAAAAAAAGAAAGTAAAGAGCTACTACCAATTTCTTGAAATTGATCCAAAATATTTTAATAAAAGGGTTGAAGTTATGTTAGCTGAACTGAGAATGAACTATAAAAGAGAAATATGGATTGAATTACTGGAATTCTTAAGTTATATTGAGAATTAGCTAACCCTAAGCAAGGCGAACAGCATAGAACCATAGTGAAAGTTGGAAAGGCTAGAAACTAAACATACAAAGCAAAGCGTGCATTTTATCTTCATGTATCGTGTAGTATTGCAATTGATAAGTGTGTGGCTATTTCTTATAGAAAGGAAGAGAGCCAAAAGGGGCTTTGGATTAGTCAAGCACCAACGTGGTGCAATAGCTATTTCAAGGTGAGTGATTTCCATCTAACTTTGGTTCTTTTCACTATATTTTTCTATGAAAAGAGTTACTTTGAAAAGGAGGTTAGTTTTCTACTATCCTATAGCTTATGTATATATATGCAAGCAAGGAAACAAGAATTGATCTTCTATTTACAGGTTATTTAAGCGTATATATGTATATGTACAACCAGATTGGATAGCAAAATATTTTTGGCTTGAAATTATTTAAATCAGCTTTTCAGTTTTAAAAGTCTATCGAGTATGTTTTAGTAGGCTACCCATAGGAGTGATCAACCTATGGATGTACCAAAGTCCAATCGGTACCTCCTTACAAAATATTATACACAGTAGATTCTAGCAGTATCAGATGCACCATATTGACTGTCCATAGTAGGGGTGCGCTATAGTGTAGTCGGTGGTAGCCCAGTCGGTATCTTCTTGTGAAAGATTATGCTCAGTGGGGTCCAGTAGTATCAGATGCACTATATCGACTGCCTATGATAGGGGTGCGCTATAGTATAGTCAACAGTAGCCCAGTGATTTTCTATTTTGATGATTATTTATACAGCTTTATTCTCATTTAACATACAATATTTTGAAAGTATATCAATTATTTATGATGTATGTATCATGAGTATCACAACCTATTTTCTGTTTTCCCATTATTAAATGGATTACTCACTTATTGGGACTAGTGCCTCATTATGTATTTCTTTCTTTTTTCTTGACAGGCTTAAGATATTATAGCTTAGCATAGCAATTGCATCTTCGGCACTCATTCTAGTAGAGGTTGGTCATGTCAGCTAGTGGGAGGAATACTCATTTTTGTCATATCGGCTTGGGGGAAAAGTATCTTTTCTTTTGATCATGCTAGCTAGAGTGAGGAACTCATTTCGTGTTATATTTTGGGGTTGTATTCTATGTTGGGTTGTGTTTTGGATTGAGTTTGTACAAACTAAAGAAAGTGATAAAGGAATGTACTTTAAACCTAGTGTAAAAGTTATGGATATTAAATGAAAACCTAGTGTTGCTCTACCACTATGTTAGATGATTGAGACTTGACTTGAAATTGTGTTGATTGTTGAAATATTTGAGTATGATATTTAAACTAAATTGTGATAGGTTGAGTGCTTAAATAGAGCTATGGCAGGTTGTAGAAATGGTCAAGATTTAATAGTGTGTTATGAATCACAGCACAAGATGCTACCAAAACTCTACTCGATTGCCACACCCTTGCCCGAACTAGGGAGGGTGTGACATTTATTGGTATCAAAGCAAAGGTTATGGGTTGCATGGGCATGTGCATAGCATAATTAATTCTAAACAGTGTTGTCTAGAAAAATTAACTTAAAAAGAGAATGCGTGGTCCTTGAGTCGACTTGGCCGATTAATGAGTCGACTTAGTTCTTTTTGAGTTGACTCAAAAATATTTGGAGTTGACCCAATCTCAAACCACAAAAATTGGCTCTCTATTTCTCAATGGCTGAGTCGACTTAGTTTGGTGTTGAGTCGACTCAATGCTGTGCCAGTCGGATGTGCCAGTTTTTAGAGCATGTCGGAGCCGACTCAAATCCATTTTGAGTTGACTCAATTTTCTCAGATGACCTTTTTACATGAGATTTGTGTTTAATTCATATTTAATTTGCTCAAGATATTCTTAATTGATTCTAATCCTCTTTTAATGGTGTATTCCATCTACAAAAAGTATTTTTAAGAGTAGTTTGAAGAATAATAGTATATTTTTGTATTTTAATGTCTAGCTGTCATCAAAATCATTTGGGGTTAGTAAATTTGATTAATTTAGTTATATTTTTAGGAAGATGGTTCAAACAAGATCAATACTTGATGGAGAACAACCACAGTGGGAGGTAGAGATCGAGGTCGGACTAGATTGAGATAAGTTGATAGGGATGGCCAAACTCATAGGACTTCATCTAGTGCCTCATCTTCTACCCCAAGGGTGGAGGCAGTGGATTCACAGTTGCATGATCATATGCATGACTCTCCATCTATTACACCAACATCAGTACATCCAGCACAGACATAGGCACCCATTCTTAGATTATAGGAATTGATAGGTGTAACCACTCAAACTGTTGCTGTTGCTGTAACTTCTGCTCCTAGTTTTCAAACTCAAACCATAGATAGAAAGAAATTATGAAAGAGCTAGAAAATTGAGGGCAACAGAATTTCAGAGTACTACAGATCCAATGGAGATTGAGAATTGGATTCAAAGATAGAGAGGGTGTTTGCATTGATGAAGAGTACTGATGAGCAGTAGTTGAGCATTGCTACTTTTTTATTAGAAGGCCGAGCTCAATATTGGTGGACTTCCTATGTTGATAGGCAGTCGTGAGGTATTGTTATTTCTTGAAATGATTTTAGAAGAAAATTGTATCAGCAATATTACTTAGCTATATATTAGGATCAAAAGAGAAGAGAATTTCTTAGTTTGACACAAGAAAAAATCACAGTAGTTGATTATAAAGCTAAGTTTACTAAGTTATCTTATTTTGCTTCAGCATTCATAGCAGATGAGAAGAAAAATACCGATTGTTTCAGGATGGGCTTTACCTTGAGATCAAGGCAAAGATGAAGATGCATAACTATGGCAGCTTTGCAGAATTGGTTGTAGGAGCTATCAGTGCAAAAAAATTGAAAAGGAGATTTATAACCAAAATAGGAAAGCAGTAAGAGAAGTATACAAGATTTCTCTATGGGTACAAGGAAAAATCAGCCATCCAAGAAGGTGAATGTTTTTAGGCAGCCTTATCAAAATTTCAGAACATCGATAGAGTCGAGTGTGGGATCTTTTGCTTTTATCAGTCCGGGATAGAATAAGATAGAACAAAGATTCATGTCACAGTCAACGAAAGCAGGGTGATAGGAAGAAGTGGGAATCAGGGCAGCTTTAATAGGGGTGCCAATCCAGCTACTACTTCATTAAATCAGGTTCCTCAATGTGTTAACTGTGAGAAGTTCCATCGTGGAGAATGTAGAAAGGGATCTGGAGGATGTTTTAGGTGTGGACAAATAGGCCATCAGAGGAAGGATTGCCCTAACAATGTCCTAGTTAGGGGTCTTCTATCGAAGCCAAATACTTCACAAAGATTTCAAACCAGGGGTGATAATTATATTACTGATGTACAAGCAGATAAAGTGGGAATTAGTGGGCAGGGTGCCATTTCAGGTAGGTCGAGGGCTGAAGCAAGAGTGTTTGCTATAACTAGATAGGAGGTGCAGGCTACTCCCGATGAGGTGACAGGTATGCTATCCATAGTTGATTGTGATGCATATGTGCTAATTGACCCTGGGTCCACACATTCATATTTATCACTTGTATTTATCATATATGCCAATAAAAGTTTGAGCCGATTAGATTGCAGTTTGGTGGTGTCTATGCCAGTGGGAGAGCCATTTATTACAAATCAGGTATACAAGGGTTGTTTGGTTCATCTAGATGAGTATGAATTTGCAGCAAATCTAATTCTTTTAGATATGCATAAGTTTGATGCTATTTTAGGTATGGATTGGTTATCTGCACATCGAGCAAAAGTAGATTGTTTTGGAAAGGAAGTGATTTTTCAAACCTCAGATGGCAGAGAGGTATGTTTCTCAGATAAACATCATGTACTTTACTTATGTGTGATTTCAGCTTTGATAGCGAGTAAGCTACTCAAAAAGAGGTGTGAAGCCTATTTAGCATGTGTGGTTAATACAAAAGTAAGCAAGCAGGATTTAGCAGACATCCTAGTGGTTTGTAAATTTTTAGATATCTTTTTAGGAGAACTTCCAGAGCGACCATCGGATAGAGAGATTGAGTTTGGCATTAATTTGATTCCAGATACCAGACCAATATCTAGAGAAACCTATAGAATGGCTCCAACAGAACTGAGAGAGCTCAAGATACAGTTGCAAAAATCGCTGGACAAAGGGTTTATTAAGCCAAGCATTTCACCTTGGGGAGCTCCAGTATTGTTGTTAAGAAGAAGGATGGCACCATGAGATTATGCATTGATTATCGACAGCTTAATAAAGTAATTTCAAGAACAATTATTCATTGTCATGTATTAATGATCTATTTGACCAGCTTTAAGAGGCTAAATATTTCAAAATAGATCTCAGATTTGGATATCATCAGCTTAAAATCAAAAAAAAAAAGATGTATCAAAAACAGTCTTTCAAACCAGGTATGGCCATTATGAATTTTAGTAATGCCATTTGATTTAACAAATGCCCTTGTAGCTTTTATGGACCAGAGCATATAGAACATTTGAGGATTGTGTTGCAGATACTTTAGAAAAATAGTTGTATGCTAAGCTAAGCAAGAATGAATTCTGGTTGAATAAAGTGGTTTCCTTGACCATTTATTTAGCAGAGGCTATATTAATTGATCCATAGAAATTAGTGCCATTATGAATTGGGAGCCACCCACAAGTTCGACGGAGGTGAAGAGTTTTCTGGATTTGATAGGTTATTATCGAAGGTTTATTTAGAATTTCTCCATTATAGTATCCCCAATGACAAGACTGCTTCAAAAGAATGCTAAATTTGAGTAGATCGAGGAATGCCAGAGAAGCTTTGATGAATTAAGAAAGCGGTTGACCACAGCTCCAGTGCTTGCTTCCCTTCCAGTGGTGGAGTTGAGAGCATTGGATGCTGATTATCAGTAGGGCATTCTAGAGCTTTGTTAGCTAATTTCTAGGTCAAGCCTATTTTGGTAGATGAGATATGTAAGGCTCAAAGTCAAGATCTTCAATTAATGAAAATTATGGATGCTGTTCAGAATGGGTCTTGAATAGATTTTATCATTTGGAAGGATGGTATTCTAATATACAAAAATCATGTATGTGTTCCAAAAATAGAGGATTTTTGAAAGCAGATAATGAAAGAAGCTCACTATTCAGCTTATACCATGCATCCAGGAAGTACCAAGATATACCAAACTATCAAGCAAAGTTATTGGTGGAACAGTATGAAGAGAGAAATAGTTAAATTCGTATCTAGATGTTTAGTGTGCCAACAGATAAAGGCAAAACATCAGGATCCAGCTGAAAAGTTGCAACCGCTTCCTATTCCTAAGTGAAAATGGGAGCGCATCATCATGGACTTTGTCTCCGACCTTCCAAAGATAAGGAAGGGTAATGATACAGTGTGGGTGGTTATTGATAGATTGACCAAATCAACCCACTTCTTTCCTATTAAAATTACTTTTGCAGTGGATAAGTTGGCAAAGTTGTATGTTGATGAAATTGTTAGCAGGTATGAAGTTCCTATTTCAATTATATCTAACAGAGATCCCCGATTCACTTCTACATTTTGGCTGGGTTTACAGAAGGCATTGGATACTAAATTGAGTTTTAGTACTATATTTCATCCACAGACTGATGGATAATCAGAGAAAACTATTCAGACTTTAGAAGATATGCTATGGGCATATGTTATAGAGTTATCAGGCAGCTAGGATGAACACCCATCATTGATGGAATTTGCCTACAACAATAGCTATCATTTCCGCATCGGTATGGCACCATATGAGGCTTTATATGGTAGAAAGTGCAGAACTCCAGTGTATTGGAATGAAGAAGAGGAAAAGAAACTCCTAAGGCCAAAGATAGTGTAGATTACAACTGACCAGATCAGATTGATCAAGAAAAGATTGAAGGTAGCACAAGATAGGCAGAAAAGTTATGCAGATCCAAAATATAAAGATGTGATTTTCAGTATGGGTGACAAAGTGTTTCTTAAAGTTTTCCCTAGAAAGGTATATTAGGTTTGGAAGTAAGGAAAGTTGAGTCCAAGATACATTGAACCATATGAGATCATAGAAAGGGTTGGACTAGTTGCATATCGGTTGGCACTACCACCAAAACTCTCTCAAATTCATAGTGTTCCACATCTCTATGTTATGGAAGTATGTTTCAGATCCATCACATATTTTGCAGTCTGGAGTAGTTGAATTAAAGGAAACTTATCCTATACAAAGAACCAGTGTAAATTGTGAATAGGAAAGAGAAACAACTATGTTCCCAAATGATACCCTAGTTAAGGTTCTTTGGCAGAATCATCACAACATGGAAGAGGCTACCTGGGAAAGTGAGAATGAAATGAGAAACAGATGTCCACACTTATTTCAGACTAGAGATAATAGAATTTTGAAATGAAATTCTTTAAAAAGGGGGGGAGAAACGTGACACCCTGAATTGAGATGGTGGTAGTTCGAGATGCATGTGCGTTAGCAT
This sequence comes from Elaeis oleifera, assembly GCA_000441515.1. Taxonomy (NCBI): domain Eukaryota; kingdom Viridiplantae; phylum Streptophyta; class Magnoliopsida; order Arecales; family Arecaceae; genus Elaeis; species Elaeis oleifera. The sequence continues at coordinate 54,774 of KE507156.1, forward strand.
TCATATTTATATATGGCATAGCATATCATTCATGATATATATATTCAAGCATTTATATGTTAGTTGGTTAGTAGTAATAAAGTCTAAATCTAGTCATTAATTAAGAAGAAATGATCGAGGAATGATTAAAGAATTTGATCAATATTAGTGGCTAAAACAGGAGCCAAGTCGACTCGATTTTTAGTGGAGTTGACTCAACTACGAAAAATAGTTAGAACGTGATTGACTTTGAGTGTTTTAAGTTCTAATTTAAAAAAGGGATTTTGATGAATTGATGAAGCGGCTTCACTCCATAAACAAAGGATTGAAAATTCTCTTAGCACCACATCAGCAGATCCATAATTGGGTGGTTTTAATGAGGTTGACACCTAGCAAACTAAACCTTAGTTTATTCCCATTCCAAAGCTTAGTCACTAATTTTTTTGCTATTAATTTTGACCCTTAGTTAAAACAGAAATGCTAGAGAAGAAAGAGAGCTGGAAAGGGGAATTTTAGTCAAAATTTGAAGGAAATTCAGCTAGGAATAGAGGCTTTATTGAAAACTGGTTTGAAAGAGAAAAATTGCTGTTGGGAGAAAAGGAAGAAATTTATGTGGATAGCAACAGGAATTTGATCATTTAAGGTCAGAATTTTAAGCCCTAAACTGGATTTACACTAAACTCTGAATGATTTCTATAACATATGAGGTTTAGATGACTTGAATTGTGAGATTTCTGGATTAAAAAAAAAAACAGAAAGTAAAGAGCTGCTGCCAATTTCTTGAAATTGATCTGAATTATTTCAATATAGGGGTTGAAGTTATGTTAGCTGAACTTAGAATAAATCATAAGAGAGAAATATGGATTGAATTACTGGAATTCTTAAGTTATATTGAGAATTAGCTAACGTTAAGCAAGACGAACAATATAGAACCAAAGTGAAAGTTGGAAAGGCTAGAACTAAACACATAAAGCAAAGCGTGCATTTTATCTTCATGCATCATATAGTATTGCAATTGATAAGTGTGTGGCTATTTCATATAAGAGAGGAAGAGAGCCCAAAGAGGGCTTTAGATCAGTCAAGCACTAAGGTGGTGCAGTAGCTATTTGGAGATGAGTGATTTCCATCTAACTTTGATGCTTTTCACTGTATTTTCCTATGAAAAGAGTTACTTTGAAAAGGAGGTTAGTTTCCTACTATCCTATAGCTTATGTTTGTATATGCAAGCAAGAAAACAGGAATTGATCTTCTATTAATAGGTTATTTAAGCGTATGTATGTATATGTGCAACCAGTTTGGACAGCAAAGTATGTTTACTTGAAATTATTTGAAATCAGTTTTTCAATATTTAAAAGTTTATTGAATATATTTTCAGCATACTACCCATAAGAGTGATCAACCTGTGGTGTGCCAAAGCCCAGTCGGTACCTCTTTGTGAAATATTATGTCCAATGGAGTGCAGCAGTATCAAATGCACCGTATCGACTGTCCATAGTACGGGTGCACTGTGGCACAATTGGTGGTAGCCCAGCCGTCACTTCCTAGTGAAATATTATGTCTAGTGGAGTCTAGTAGTATCAAATGCACTGTATCAACTATCCATGGTAGGGTGCGCTATGGCATAGTCAACGGTAGCCCAGCAGTTTTCTATTTTGATGATTATTTACACAATTTTATTCTTATTTAACATATAAAGTTTGAAAGTATATCAATTATTTATGATGCATGTATCATGAGTATTACAGTCAGTTTTTTATTTCTCCACTTTTAGATGGATTACTCACTCATTGGGACGAGTGTCTCATTATGTATTTCTTACTTTTCTCTTAACAGGCTTAAGGCATTATAGCTCAGCATCGCAGTTGCATCTTTGGAACTCATTCTAGCAGAGGTTGGTTATGTCAGCTAGTGGGAGGAATACTCATTTTGGTTATATCGGCTTGGGGGGAAGTATCTTTTCTTCGGATCATGCTAGCTAGAGTGAGGAGCTCATTTGGAATTATAATTTGGGATTGTATTTTATGTTAGGTTGTGTTTAGGTTGATTTTGTACAAACTAAAGAAAGTGATAATGGAATATACTTTAAATCTGGTGTAAAAGTTATGGATGATAAATGAAAACCTAGTGTTGCTCTACCACTATGTTAGATGATTGAGACTTGACTTTAACTTGAAGTTGTGTTGATTGTTGAATAATTTGAGTATGATGTTTAAATTGAATTGTGGCAGGTTGAGTGCTTAAATAGAGCAGTGGTAGGTTATAATAAACGGCCAGAGTTTAATAGTGTCTTGTGACCTGCGATGCAAGATGCTATTAGAACTTTGCCCGATTGCCACACCCTTGTCCGGACTAGGGAGGGGTGTGACAAGAAGGGTAGTGAAACTATGATTAGGGCCTCTCTTAGATTTGATGGAATGAATTCTAGGATTAGGACCTCCCCTAGACTTCTTGGGATGTGAAAAAGGGATCTATGGAAGAGTATGGTGGGATTGCTAGGGTAAGGAACTCCCCTAGACTTCTTAGGCATAGAGAAAGGAGGGGGACGGTAGGTACATAGAGGCCTCTTGGGCATGAGGTTTGTTGGTGTGTGGAAGAAAGAGTTGATCAAGAGGAAGAGGGAGGCATGGAGTTTTGATGGAGGAGAGAAAGAGGGAGAGAGAGGAGAGATGATCCCCACAAGGGGGTGTGTGAGCTTATGGGGGCTTTGAGGGTGTATTTATAGAGTGGAGGCTAGGGTTTCGAGAGAGTTTTAGGTATGAAGGACTTCTTTTGGCATGGGATTTTGGTGTAAGAATAAAGAGAGGGCATGGTGCTTTGGGAGGTGCATGTAAGAAAGAAAGAGCACAAGAGAGAGAGAGGGCTAGCGTGAGATATTTTATGGCATGGGAGTGGATTAGTGTGAAGGAAAGAAATAGAGAGAGAGGGTGCGTGTGAGTGGAGATTATGGTGTGAAAAATAGAGGAGAGGAGGTGGGACATGAGACTTGAGTTGGGGCGGCACACTTCCTCTCCCTCTTTTAGGGTTTAGATGATGGCTCCTCCTTGATGGCCATTGGATCTTGGAGCATTGCTTCCTAGCCTTTGATCTTTAAGTCATGTTCACACTCGGATCTACGTAAAATTTATCTTCTAATCTGGATCCTTGATTGGACAGGTTGCTTCTTGACCCTTGATCTTATTAGCTTGCATCTGATCCCTTCATGAGTAAGTCGCGTTCACACTTGAATGGGAGTTGATTGTTAGAAAATCTTGACTGCACCATCAGGAACTCCTAGATCTTATGCATGTACCTGAGGAGATCTATGATAGATTCAGACTCTCTGAAGGTAGCGAACACTGATCTACTACCTAGATCTGTGATGGGGTGCCTCCCTCCTAGGGTTTGAGAAAGG
>KE507158.1:10413-20668 GCA_000441515.1 Elaeis oleifera
AGCCGACCACCCACCCATGGTGTGGCCCACCGACGACGGCGGCAACCCCCCACCTGACACCGGCAGACCTCGACGGCACGCCTCGGCTGCCCAAGCGCCGCCTATATCCGGTAACGGTGGCCGGCTTGAAGGGAGAAAGAAAAAGAACAGAGACGACCCTGTTCCACATAAATCCGGCACCTCGCCGGCCAAAACCCTAGCTATGGGGACCTAATTTTAGAGCAGAAGAAAGGAAAGAGGAGGATCTCGGCCTTATCTGGGCTCTGGTGGGATCGAACGACCGATTTGTCGAAAAAATCCCAGAGATCCTTCATGGAAAAGTCAAGGAAGAATCAAAAGATTTCTTGCCGGCGATGGAAGGGGTTCCGGGATAAGGTGGCTAGGAGGGGGAGGGGCATTTTATAGACTGCAGATCCTAGGGTTTGGCTGCCCTAGGATCCCTTCTGCCAATCAGAAACGAAGAAGAGGAAGACTCCGATGGGAGTCTTCCTTCCCCTGCCTTACGCGCATAGCGCCTCTCTCTCTCTCTCTTTTAGGTTATTACAGAATTAAATAAGAATGTCCACTTTCTCTTTTTCTATTTATCCTTGTGGCTCAGTTATTTTCTAATCTTTTGCAGACTGCGGTGTAGACTAAATTGTTGCAGGTTTATCATCCGAGGCGTGGGAGCTTAGTGTGTTTTAAGTATTTGATGCCTTTACTTTGATGTGGTTCATTACTCTCACTATTGCGAGGCTTGAGTTATGCCACTACAATTCACGTTTCGGATCACACTCACACCTTCAAACAGGATCATTCTATTATTTTGTTCTCTTCCACAACTGCATATTCCTCTTCATTGCTGTTCCAATGCAAGGTTCATACAATACATTGGTGCCAGGCTCCATGTGGATGTGCAACTATTGTATCTGCTTGGATTCAGATATTTCAGACTTCATCACACATACTGGGTTGCTATGCTTTATATGCCTTTTTGGGTTGCTTGTTCTGCTCTAGTTTTCGAACTGCTTGCCAACAATCTTTAATGCGTAACAATCCATTCACATTTCATCAGTTGATAGTGTCTCTTAGGGATGGCTGCCGCACAGACTTCTTCCTATGTTGCTTCATTGGAGATGTCATCTATTATTTTGCTGAATTATGGTCTATACAATTACAAGGATACAACAATATACAAAGATAAAGTACTATATATGGTCTTCATCAACATTTCAGTTCCACTTGCTTCTACTAGTCACTCATCAATATAATTTTTATACCAAGCTTTTCTTTCATAGAGTAGGCTGCTGCACACATTTCTTTCTATATTTGTACACTGGATGTTTCATCTTCAACACTGATGGTACATGGTTCATACACTCACAAAGATATAACTGCTATAATTGGTCTTCATCAACATGTATATTTCAGCTGCAACCAAGGTTACTATGAATATACATTTCAACATACCACATTCTTCCTAAAGCTGGGTCTGTCATCTCTTCTGTTGCTGTTACCTACTTCAGACACCTACGTGAATATATGTGCTGCGCCTGGACTTCATCAACAGTCATCATGCAAACTAATGTTACTGGCTGTTCTTTCCTCAAGCGCTCAGTTTTGGCTTATCTACCTTATGTTATATATTTACTTTGCACCTGCTTATATACATACTTCTTTCTCCTGGCTACTTTAGGCAATTAGCCGTTTTGTATACCTCCTTATGTTCCTTTGTCTTTTTATATTTCCATCAGGGTTGCTCTTTTGTGTATATGGCTACCTGGTTTGCTTCCTTCTTTGTATCCTTCTGTACATCATAATAAAGCTTCTCTTTTGTACCAAAAAAAAAAAAACAATGCTGCTTAACTACAACCTCCTGTACTAAAATAACTGGATTTATTGATGTCATTTGAAGAACAACATTTAGCTTTAAGATGCATCAACAAATTAAGTAGGAAGAAAGTGATTGATTCTGAGTTTCCTCAATACTCTATACCAGTGGGTTTAATTATATTTCACATCCACAACTTCATATACAAAGTGATCTGGTTAGAGATGCAACTCCAGCAGCATTAAGCATCACTTTAATCTAGCTCATTATTATCCCAGTAGTTCCTCAACTGTGACATATGGAGAAGTAGTTCATCTCGGCCTAATCCTGTGATACTGCTGGTCATGATCCATGGCGGAGCTTCTTTGTAGTACTTACTAATCAAATCCTGGAACTGCTTGATATTCTCTTCAGGCCGGGTTCCTTTACCACCCTTCATTTTGTCGCACTTGGTGAAACAAAAGTCATTCCAATCTGAAACATTACATGAAAAGGACAAACGCATGGGTGCATGGAACCACTTGCAACTAGACAACTAAGTTAATCATGACAAATTGGTAAAAGAGAGTATGGAATTAGCATACGTTGTTACGGCCAAGCCAATTAGCACAGTCCAGGTCAATTTGCTGAGGTGGAATACTGGCATCAATGAGCAGCATGACAGCAACCAAGGTATCCCGGTTAAGAAGTAACCCTTAGTAAATGATGACCAATCTGTTCGAGCAGATTGAGAAGCGTTTGCAAACCTACATGAATAGAGTCATATAATCAAAGAGGTTATTGAGATTGCCAACAAGCCAAGTATTTTGGTCTTGTTCCTCGTAATTTGGATCTGAGAGTTAACTCAGAAAATAAAATAAAAGAAATGCCCACAGAGGATTTTTTTTCCTCACACGATCAAGACAAACTCCCAGACCTTGGTAAAATTTTAAGCATCAAAAAACAAAGGATCATTTATGAGATTATAGCAAAATATTTAATATACCCAGATTTATAATCTTTAAGACCAAATTTCATAAGCATTCAGTTTATACAAGAATGATACGAGCCCTTGTGCATATGGCCTAGCCTAGCTTTACAGATGGCATCAGTAAAATATCTTTTGTTCCTAATAAGCATTTAGTGTCAAGATTGACACCTTATGCTTGTGGCTTAATCACGGTATCACATCAACATGAAACATGTGCAGTGCTCTGACAATATTTTTTCGTTAAAAAAGATTTTAAAAAGGAAATTGAATAGATGATCACATGAAGGCAGTGCTTCTTCTAAAGAATGGACCTGCTAGGTTGCAAGGGAATGATATAGATATCGTGATCAAATGGGAAGGCTTCTAAAGAACACTCAAGGCAGCGCTAATGAATCAAGATATGTGAGCAAGGAGAGAGCTTAAGGCAGAGCTGTTGCAGTAGCCTCCACATCCAAGCTCAGATAAGCAAAGTTCAGATCCAATCCTAAACTTCCTAAATGATCCTTGAAACCATCACAGACCTTAATGGCAGCAAAACAACCATCAGATCCTTCTTGTCCATTCCAGACCAATGGACAGAATGCTTGTATAAGTAATCTATCACATGAAAATCACATGCCACAAGGTGTTGGTCATGTATGAGCACCACTTGAAGTTCACATCAGGTGCCTAAAAAGAAAAATCTCCTAGAAGCATTTGTTACGGCATGCCATCCTAAGAAAGAGAGTGGGCCTCACACTACAAAGCTCCTCCAGAATTTTTAGATGCAAATGAACATAAACAAACTTATTAGCTGGACTAAGATTTTATAAAGATAAGGCACATCTGAAAAGTGTCATGGAGCTTATATACCAACTGTCCTTTGCATCAGTAATCAACCATTATGACTGCCATTGTTTCTCTTGGAATTATGCCATGAGATGGTTCTGAGCATTCAAATGCTTATTAGAATGTCCCTTGTCCTCTCTCAATTACATCTAAATTACACTTGACAATAACTAATTTAGGTACAACTGTACACATTATCTTTCATATCTTAAATTACATACTAATTATCTACTTTACAAACATTAACAACATCACTTTCAGAAATGATTTATTAGGTATAACTCCATTTATTGAAAGGCTTTTTAAGTGTTCTTGTTTCATATCACTTTTCATGACCCCTTGCTTATCCTCGCATATATCCAATTCCATCCCTGCTCCACTTTCTTCAAACATATTATACTGCTAACCTGATCCTTGAATCAAAAATTCTTTACCTCCTCATTCAGAAGTGTATACTAATATAAACATATATCGGTCTTTGTTAACAACTTCATCAAATACTATGTTGAATTATACAAATTAATTCTTCCGTTATCTTCTCATCCAGAAGTGACTACCAACAAGTTATTTAGTCAGATGCTTCTAGGGATTTTATTTATTTATTTACTTATTGTTTCCAAAATGCATGGTTATTTGCCAGCACTCAAACATTTTCACTTCCCATCATATTCTAAGATCATTAATTCTTAACTCATGCACTTGAAGCTACTGCTGTCCCTATTTTACCTTCATGAAGGTGCGTTATAACCATTAGTTGGCATGTTGGATTTCCCAATCAATATACCCTGCAAGGTATACCCAGCCCTACATGCATACATTTTGAGGCACGTGGGTCAAAATTTATCCACAAAGGCACCATGAAACAACTAGAACCTAAACATGCTAGCGAAAGATTTATCCAATCTGTTCACATGAGCAATGGAAACATGAACATTATTAGAAATTTATTGTCATAGACCAACCAACAAACAGTTGACATGCAAGTTGTAGAAACACTTGGAGAGCCAAGACAAAGATGCTTACCCGTAACCAGGCAAATCGACAATGTACCAACTCTTGTTGATCAAAAAGTGATTGATAAGTTGGGTTTTGCCTATACAAAGAAGCATTATAAAAGATCAAAACTCCCAAACCAATACAATCTCAAAAACCCATAATCAGCCATAAACCTGATTATCACATCCAAGTTAAGCTAGAAACGGAACCAGGAAGCTCTAATAAACAAGCAAATATAACAGTAACTGCCAAAAAGGAGATTCTTTTATGCTGCTCTGAGATCAATTATAAGTTTGAAAGCTCCTCTAAGCGTATGTAACCATGGTCGCACAAACATGCCAATCGGCAAGCTGTGGGAGGCATTGAACTCGCTCAGATCCTTCAGAGCAGCATGACAGCGGGTTTCCAATCCAAAGAACAGGCTATTAAGAGAAGAAGTGGACCTGGTTTCTTGGAAGTGAGGGCGAACTCCTTCTTGCGGACGAGAGCATTGATGAGGGACGACTTTCCGACATTGGAGCGGCCAAGTATCGCGAACTCGGGGCGGTCGTCCTTGGGGCAGTCACGCGCCCGCGCGCTGCTCTTTACGAACTCCACCTGTTTGATCTGCGCATGGCCGGCGTAGGGACCCAACACGATGTTTGACCCCGGAAGCAACATGTCGGGGTGACCTCCTCCCGGGGGACGCCTGGCGGGACAAAGAGGGCCGTCCGAACGAGCTCATCCGCCGCGGGCGGCCGGGCAGCGGCGGAGCGTTTGGGAGGGGGGAGTTGGCGGGTTTCAGCCGGGCGGAGAGGGGGAGAGAACGGCGGAAGGAGGCGGTGGAGGGGCGAGGCGCGGGAGGAGACGCGGCGAAGGATGTCGCAAAGGAGTGGAGGCTTAAGAGGCGGTGACGGAGTAGCATATCGTTGGGAGGGAAATAGAAAGAGGAACGCGAGAGGAGGACCATGGGGATCGTAGGAGCCAAGTTCAATTAAACCCTCCTACGGGGCTAAAACCAGAGGATCGTCGTTCGGATCTCTAATTATTGGATGCACGATGCCCAGTCTCGCCACATTAAACCCAACGTCCATTTAAACAATTCAAGATAAAATGAGAGTTGTCAGTTATCCACCGTACACGAACCTGGTCCACTTGGATGAGGCCAATCGCCGACTCGTTTGGGTGTTAGGGTGGTGGACAACGACAAGGCCACGAAGGGAGAGAGTACGAGAAGAAGGGCAAGTTGAGAGGAGGTGAAGGATGGGGAGAGGAGGCAGTAGGCGGCAATGCCCAGGGTGATCCAAGGATAGGGGACTTCGGATGTTAGTATATCAACAGTTGCAGCAAAATAATGGTGAAAAGATGGAGATTGGAGAGGAGATGGTAGTGTTGGACCACGTTTGGGTAGGTTGGGCTGCGGAGAAGCATTCAAGGGGGCAGGAGCACTCGCGGAGGAGGATACGGGAGGCATCGGAAAGGGAGGTCACTGTTCATTGCAATGTGGCCGGAAGGGCATAGCGTAGGGAATGGAGGAGCGGGGGGGGGCTGGTGGATCTTGAGCCCTTGTTGAAGCCATCAAGCTGGAGACCATTAGTGACGCTCCTAGTGATCAACTCATCAACCTCAGCACAAATCTCGACGGCCCATCGGCAGCCTTAGCTTCTTCTTCTTCCCTTCCCTTATATATATATAAAAGCAAACGGTGGCATCACTTTGATGTACAAAATCTCATAAAGTATCCATAAGCACGTATCTTCATGACGACATGACCAATTTTGATATGATCGATAATAAATGATGCTGCTCAATTCATGATATTGTCCACCTTCTGATAAACATGTCAAACAACCATCGTGAAAAAATAGCTAAGAAACTTTCAGATATTATAGAGCATCGGATGAGCTCACACCCGCTTCTGCAGCCCCTAGCTTCAATTTCATGGTGTAGCACTATACAATTTTTGTATTCAGGATCACAAAGACGCCATCCTTATGGTTCGAGGGTAAGCCTCTAATATCTTGCTGCTATGCATGAGCCAAATTCATGGCAACACGGGCAAAGATTTTCTGTGCAATGCTAGAACTTGGTGTGCGACTGTGGTTAGAGGCGCAATTAAACTCATTCGATCTCTATCATCTAATCATCATTTTGACATTCAAAAACTAATATAAAATATTTATTCTCGTCTACATTTGTTCATGGGCCACCTGGTTGGGCAGGTTTGGGCCAATGTTGTATGCCCCGCATGCCTGATCGAGCTTCAAAAACAAGTTTGTTCGTTACATAGGCCTGGCTGTCTGGGCTTGGCCCATCATTTTTTTTTTTTCCAACCCTAGATTATTAGAATATATTATCTTCGGATATCAAGATTAGCATTAAAATATTTAATTATTTATGTGCAGTATTTTAAATATTTTAAATAATTTTAATTTATTATAATAAAAAATTATTTAAAAAATCTGTAGTATAAGGGTCAGGTTCCACTTCCGGGCCCCAAGCCTGTGGCTGGAGCCTATATAATGTATTATTCATGTCCCTGCTTAAACTTTTCATTTTTATTTTTTTAAATAAATTATAATAATTTTTTTTAAATTCAAGATAATTATAAATTTTTTAATATTTTAAAATATATATTCTGTTATATAATTTTGTTATATATATATATATAAACTCTACGAATTATTTTTTGTTAAATAAACTAATAATCGCATCGTTATCCAATCTATTAAATTTAAATATTTATATTTTATATTTATATTTTTATATTTTAATTTAAATTTTGTATTTGATTAAGAGGTTATATATATATTTTCAAACGTTTGAAGGGATCATGTAATTATCCCAAAGCTTGCGTGGGATCGGAATAATTTATTTATTTGTTTATTTAACCACCGACCTGAAATACCACCCTCTTTTCTTTTGGTAACAACATACCACTCTTCGAAATCAGGGGATCGTCATTTAGCACTCCATAATACTCGTTCGTTGTTGAGTCGTTTTCAGATAGGAGGAGAAGAGCACAACAATGTCGTGGCTCGCAAGGTCTTTCGCCAACTCCCTGAGGTCCGACCTCCGCCACGGCGGCGGCAGTGGCAGTGGCGTCGATGACGACGGTGGAGACGCCAACGAGGGCGGAGCGGTGGAGACGGGAGAAGACGGAAGAGGAGAACAAGACCTTCCGATCGATCCAGAAAGCGGTGGCCGAGGCGTCAAAGAGGATCTCTCGGAGCTTACCAAACCCTAAGTCGTCAATTCTGGGCGTCGCCAACTTCCTCGCCCCTCCCCTCCAATCCCTCCTCCACGTCGGATGGCGATCGCCAGTCCGATCCGGCGGCCTCCAAGGGTGTGGATCAGTCGGAGTTCGCAGAATCTCAGGCGATCGCGGGAATCCGGAGTGATTTCGCCGAGATCGGAGGGAGATTCAGGTCCGGAATATCCAGGCTATCCGGCCACAAGGCGGTGTCGGAGATCTCCAAGATTGCCTCCACCTTTCTCCCATTTGGATCCGAAGAGGACGAGGAGCAGATCGAGGAGTCTGAGGGGAGGCTTGGCAGGGATGCTGTTGGTGTTACGGAGGAGGTGTTGGCGTTTGCGAGGAACATCTCCATGCATCCGGAGACATGGCTGGATTTCCCATTGTTGGCTGACGACGAAGATTCTGATGGTTTGTCTTCTTCTCTTGTCCCCTTCTCCACTGATAGGGTTAAGCTAATATAGGCTTCAATTGGATTACATTTCTAGAGAACTGTGTATTTGTATTGGTATTGATATCTTATGGCAAAGCAATCTGGAATTGTTTATCACTGATCAATTTACAAGCTTCTTCTTATCGGTTGTCTAATTTTGTTCACTCTTTAGGCATGAAAATTAATGATCTCATGAACTAGATATCTGGTTTTCGTACTGTTATCTGTTGTTCAGATTGGTAGATTTAGGAATAATGGGGTGGGATTGAGATAAAATATTGACAGAATGCTTAAATAATTGTGTCCTTTTGAGTGAAATTGAATAAAGATGATGGGAAATTGAATTATTTAAACTAATATTGCAAGGAAGCTTGCATATTATAAATCAAATGTATTAGAAATGATCTAATTTTGATTCATTATTCAAAATCAATTTTAGTTGTTTCTTTTAGAAGCATCTAGCTTTAGTGGTGGGTTAGAGGTTAAGCTACTAATGCTTTTCTGGTTGGCAAAAAACCCTCTATGTGTCTTAGAATCCCAAAGCATAAGTTAGAGCACAGCGCGTCCCCCCCCCCCCCAAAAAAAATACTTTGCTTCTTTTGGTTGTTGACTTTGTGAATAAATTTCATTTTAAGCCTTGCAACCAACAAGTTAGACTGAAACACTTTCATAAAGATTTATTTTATATATACTGTTATGCATCATATGAAGTGATAATGCCATACGGTCATTAATGTGCTCTTGTTTGTGCTTTTGCTGCTGGGGTTTTCTTTATGATCAAACTTGTTCATTGGTTTTTGCTTGATAAGCTGGATTACCTAGACACTTGGCATGGGTGCCAAGTGTCCGAGTATCCTCAAGTATCTGACACGGCAGCCTCTAAAAATCTAGGCGTAAGAAAATGGCATACATATATTGTGTGTATGCATTTGTGCAAGTGTTCATGTATATATTTGGTGTGTTTGTATCTAATGATGCTCATTTAAAAAGAAAAAGAAGCACTTACAATTATAGATCCTATTTAACAGATAAACTAATGGAATAGCCACAAGTTTGCAAGTTGTTTGATTTATTTTCCAGGTTCAGTTAAGATGTGTTAAGATACTTAAATGATAACCAGTTATGATATATTTGCAGTTCAAACGTGATGATGTTTCACTTAAAGTGTTCATATAATTGCAATAACCTTATATTCAAACAATAATTATTATTTGTTTAACATGTCCATGTAATCTTGATAACTTTATATTAGAAATCCAGCACAAAAATTCTTAAGGATACTTCGTTAAAAGTGTCCTGCACTAAAACATTGTCATTGGCATGACACTCCAAAAATAGTGCTTAGGACTTTTTTTTTGTTGCTAAAGTCAGTAGAACACTTGAAGGTGGAGTGTCAAGCCATGTCATGTCATGCCTTGAAGTGGCAACACTTCCTGACTGCTTAAAAACAGAGTTTCCAGGTAATATAGTTCATAAGATGCTTAACTTTTACCAAATGACTTCTGCTTAAGCTTTACACAATAAGTATCAAGTATATGCTTCTCCAGATTTATAAAATAGTAGGTCAGATGGTATTGTTTTTGATTTTGAATGTGCTAGCCTTAAGTTTGAAAACTTTCTTGAGGAAATTTGATCAAATTGAAGTCCATTAGGAAAACAACATTAGCTTTTATGCATTGATAAAAAAATTGTCCCGGTAAATACAAATATAAATATATTAACAAGCATACCATATATTTGGGGCACTGTGCAAAATTATTTTTGTTGTAGAATGCCAAAGATGACCTCTCTTTTCAGAGATAAACTTATAGCAAATGGGTTTTATATTAATTGATTCAGGGAATGTCCAGTTGATGGTGAATACTATGCATGACAATATTCCTTTCAAAGATGATAATGATTTTCAGATATTGTAGTTCTTTACATTCTTAGTATGTTATGTCTTGATTAGAATTTGATAAATTTGATGTGCACAGCATTTTA
>KE507159.1:16401-33027 GCA_000441515.1 Elaeis oleifera
ATCAGTAGCGGAGCTCAGTGAGCACTGTAGAAGGTCGGCCGACAACGGAGCCCAGAGGACACTTGGAGCAATCTGACAAGCGCCTGAAGAACCCGTCTTGGAGAGGCCCGGATGGGTGCCACCTGTCGAGAACTTCGGCTGAGGGTATTTTATACCCAACAGATATAATTGATAGAAATAAATTTGAAAAATTAAAATTTTTAGAAGATACATCTCAATTCTATATTAATTTGTTTACTATAATTCTATTAGATTTTTCTCAGATTGAAAGATATGTCCAGTCAAAATTTTATTTGAAAAAGAAACTTTCGATTTGATCAGCATGTTTCAGAGCTCAAATAAAAAAATTTGGATATTGTCACTAGGTGTGCCACCCTTAAAGGAGAAGCATCACAGCATAAATCTCAAAAGACTATCTGATTTTAAAAGAATAATCATGTCAGTAGGATGTTACATAGCTAAGTTATGGTCTCTAGAATTTTGGCCTGCCACTTAACTTCCTAATATGGTGGATCTTGCTTTTGACCCTATCCAACTCTATTCATCATGATCAAAGTGATCTACATCAAGTCTGGAGATTTTTTTGGATCAAGGGTAGGCTTATTTGATTTCTAATTTCATCTCTTATTTCTTGAGGCTCTAACAAATCTATATGATACATGTTACAGAGCTACATTTCTTCTCCCTCATTAGTAGCTCAGTTGTCTCGAACTGCTGAACTTTCTGGTTTGAAATTAGGGCTAGGGTCGGCCCGAGGCCTATCGGATCGGCTCGACTTCGGGCCAAACTTCGGGCTAGGTTTGAAGCAGCTCAGATCGGGCTTGGGCCTAATTATAAGGCACATTTATCTTTCGAGCTAGGCTTAAATATACCTTTGGCTTGGCCCGTGCTTTAGCCTGAAGTCCAGCCCGATCAAATCCTATGGTGCATAACATGCCATGCTATCCCTTGTATTTCACCAATTCCCAATTGCATGCTATCCACCGTGCATATGCTTCGAGATTTGCCTTGGTTCACTTGCATCTGGTGCATGTAATAATTTCTTCTGGTTGAGTCACTTCTCCCAATCCCCTCCTATCCAATCTAAATGGAGTCCACCCCTTCAAGTCCCTTTTCTCAGTCCCTCTTGACCGCCCCCAAGCCCCAACCATCTCTAAACCTCCCTGAGGGCTCCCACTTACCTTGGTGTAGAAGGGCCGGGTGGAGCATTCCGCTTCAACAAGGATGGTAGTGCCCTCGAGCTCACCACCATCGACAACCGCTATGCCACCATCATCATCCCTAGCAATCTCGATCTTATTAATATCTTCGTCATGAATGGTGTCGGCATCTCCATCTTCGAGGGCAACGACAGTAACGGCCTCTTCGCCTTCATCAGCAACCTCCTCTTCCTTTTCTCGCTTTCATCGGCTCTTCTTCCTCTTTCGCCATGTCCAGAGGGGCCCCAAAGGTAGCTCCAAGGGCCTTGGCGGCCCCACAGACTTCGACCGATCTAAATCTAAGTTCCAAGAGATCCTGGAGATAGGCATCACCTTCGCCGACATTGCCTCACCGACCAGGCTAAGCTTGAGCTCTAAGAGATCGTCGTCATCGTCAAAGATCCAATAATCATCATTGTCATTGTGGTTGGAACAGGTTAGGGCATAATTTTTTATTAATTTTTAAGAGAGGGAAGAGAGATAGTATGGGTCCTGGGTTGGCCTAATCAGATATGGGTCGTGCTCAGGTCAAGCTTGGGCTTGAGTCTTTCAAAAAATTTCAGGCCTAAGCTCGGTCCAAAGCTTGAAAAAAGTTTCGAATTGGGCTTGAGTGGGGGATGGCCTAACCCGACCTAGCCCAGCCTTATCTGAAATGAAGGATATATGGATTTTTTTGATTCATGGGATGTTGATGTATGCATGGAGAAATTCTTTGTACACCGCTTCCAGTGTAGAAAATCCAACGTAGAGTGTATCGCCTCATCCGATTGGTCTATATAGCCACCGCTTTCCAATATGCATTTAATGCTTGCAGTTTTGCTTTTTCATTTGAAATTTTGAATGATCTTCTTTTTTAGAAAAAATTATGATATCTTGTGACCATATTATGATATTCTGTGGTCAAATTATGACTTCATACACAAGAAGTCATAATTTGACCTAGAATGTTATAATATAGGAGGGGTATTTTATCCAACCACTTTCTAACGTGCATTTAATATCTGTAATTTCATTTTTTCGTTCGAAATTTTGAATGACACCTGTGTCTATATTATAATATCTTATGATGAAATTATAAATTTCTGCACTGGATGTCATAATTTTTCATAGAATGTCATAATAAAGGAGGAGCATTTTCATCATTCAAAAATTTTATAAATTTTCAATGATAAAAATACCCTTCACACTTGATGATTTTTGGAAGAAACATTATAACATTTTATGTAGAAAGTTATAATTTAATCGTAGAATATTATAATATGATCATAAGATGTCATAATTTTTTCATAAAAAGAGAGACATTTTCGTCATTCAAAATTTCAAATGAAAAAGTGAAACTGCAGGTATTAAACATATATTGAAAATGATGGTTATGTGGTCTAATCAGATGAGGCAATGTATTTTGCTACATCGGGGGTGGTGTATCAAGAATTTCTCTATACACGTGATCCAAAAAGCACAAATTTTGTACGAGATCTATAGCATATTTGTGATATCCGGTGGGTGCTCCAAAACATCATGCAGAGGCTATCAATTTGATGCCTAACTTCTTGTTCTATGACCAATTCTGCGAGAGACGGAACACACCTTTAAAAGCGGATCCAGCTCAAAGGCTTCCTGGTTCCATGCGCTAATTAACAATCCAATGAACCAAAGAGGAAGGACTGCTATTCTCAACAATATGATGTTGAACGATGGCCTCTTTTAAGATTCCCAACTAGAAGGTTTTGAAAGGCTGTTAGGAGGCCCCCACACCCAACCACATGATAAGGATTTCATCGATTGGAGGACCATGGAAGTGGAGACACCACATTGATATGATCTAAGGTGTACAGCACATTGATACATTGTTCCCTCTGACTAAATAGCTTGTGTGGAGAAATAAGACCCACTGCAACAAGTCTAACATTCCGGTCCTATCAGTGTTGGATGGAAGGGCAGTTTACCTTTCAGTTTTTGGCACATATGGCCAGCCTAAGCCCAAATGTGATCAAGGCCTCAAACTAAGAGCCCTCCCCAGAGGCAAGTCAACTTCCACATATGCTGCAGCATCAGCAGTGGTTGGACTCCAACGAGTGGAGTAGATGCTTTTATTTTGGGGTGCGCTGAAAGGGACTGTCTCAGGGTAATGAGTGAGACCACCCACAGCTCGCAACATTAGCAATGGGTTTTCTTCTCTCTAATGGCAGGGGACAGCTGCCACCCCCCAGAGGAGAGCTAAAAGCAAAAGAAGTGATTCCTTTTCTCCCTTTTCTCTCCTCTTTTATTTTTCTATCAAATTCCTTCCCTCCCTGCACACCTGGTTCAGCATCTTCCTCCTTGTGAGAGGGAAGACCTGCTTTCCCTTTGCAAATCCCTGGCATCTCCCAGGCTCTTTGTCAAATCCATGAGATTCTACCCTTTCCTTTGAAAATTTCCTCCCTTTCTCCTCTCTTCTCCTTAAAGTTGAAATCTTTATCCGTTTCCTGATCCCCAATTCCCTCAAATTTTGATTTGTTTTTTCTTTCTGTTTTTGGTTCCTCCTTCTGGATTCAGGCTGCTCTGTGTCATTCCTCTGAGTCTTTTCCTTTCCTGGATGTTTCCCAAGTAGAAATGTGAAGGATTAGACTTGTTTAAGATCATCTTTGAGCTGAGAGCTGAGGCTTTGTGATCTTTTCTAGTTAATTACGGAGGTCGTTCTCCTGGATTCCTAAATTCTGAGGCTTTTTTTTTCTTGTTCATTTTTCCAAAGTCTGGCACTTTTTGGGTTCCCGGACCGGGTTTTGGTTCTATGGGTCTCTGCAATGGAAAACCGATCCAAAACCCAGACAACCAAGAAGAAATCCCTGCAGTACCCAAAATTGAGGAGCCCCTGCCGCCAAATCCTGGCACACCGAAGCAGCCTAAGTTCTCCTTCTACGTCCCGAGCCCTCTGCCGAGCTCTTACAAGGGCTCCCGGCCAATTCCAGCGTCAACTCGACCCCTCTCCGGATCTTCAAGCGGCCGTTCCCTCCTCCATCGCCGGCGAAGCACATCAAGGCTTTGCTCGCCCGACGACATGGATCGGTGAAGCCGAACGAGGCCTCTATCCCGGAGGGCAGCGAGGTTGAACTGGGACTGGACAAGAGTTTCGGCTTCTCGAAGCAGTTCTTCGCAAAGTACGAGCTTGGAGAAGAGGTTGGGCGCGGGCATTTTGGGTATACTTGCTCTGGCAAGGCGAAGAAGGGAGAACTGAAGGGCGAGGAGGTGGCTGTCAAGGTTATTCCGAAAGCTAAGGTCCGTGTTCTGTGATGCTTGATCTATGATCATATTTTATGACCATACTAAAGGTGAAACCTTTGCTTTTGGATGTGTATATCTGTGAAGTTGTTTTTGTCATTTTTGCATGCAAAGCTTCTGATTTCATGCTGAGTATATATGCCTTCAGACCACATGACTTCTTCTGGGAATGTTGATGTTTCTGTTATCATGTAGAAGTAGATCTGTGCCAAATGACTTTTTTCTTTTTCTTTTTCTGGTTGAATATGAATGGATTGTTGGACAGTTGCCAGTTTGTATAGTTTACAAATAGAAATAGTCCATTCTTGTTTATGATTCATTTCAGTGACATGTTTGGTTAAGATTGGTAACTGATTAATTTACTTTAGTGTTTGGTAATAGACTTCTTAAATGCATTTCTAAGCTATCTTCTTTCTTTTCTTATTGTCGCTTTTCCCCTTTATATTTTGTTATAATTAGAATTGTGATGTTTTCCGGGCTTGACTTGGGTGCTTCTAACTAGAAATTTAGTATTTTTTAATGGTACCTGTTTACTGACAGTTGTATGCAGTTGAGTTATTTGGGTATACATATTTACTGCAGTTAGTAACAATACAATTTGACAATCTGGATTTTTGTTTGGTCTTTCTATAATGTTCATATGTGGTTTCTCTGAGGATTCATTTAGTACTCACAATGACAGATTTAACTATAATGCTGAAAATATCATGCCAAATATTATTCATTCCCTAGTTTCCTGTATGAGATAAAGGAAGTAATGTACTCATCATATTTGTGCATGCTGCATATTTCAGTTAAGCGTGATAGAAGGAAAGATAAGTCATAATAAATAGTTACTGGGGCATATTAATCTGGTTTCTGGGTATCTTATTTGGGTTTGTAGTTTATAACTTGCTATTATCAGATGAACCCAAACCTGTTATCATGGAATTGGCGCCTCGTATATAAATTTACTGTTCCAAAATATTATCGTTTGGTAACCATTTTAATAATGCATTACTGTTCCTTAGTAATGGTCATTCATCTGACTGTACCAGAAAAATCTGTCTGTGACTGGATTTTTTTTATAATGGCCGGTATGACCCATTTATGCAACCATGGTGCATTGATGCTTTGTTGCTTGAATGGTTCTAGATGGCATGTAAAAAAGGTTTGTTTATTAAACTACACAGGAAAGGAATTCTAATAAGCTTAACAATTAGAGAGGAGGAGAAATATAGAGAATGGTATGGAGAACGTTTTGGTGTTTAATGTACAAGTTACTCTATATAATCCAACTATCATCGTGACATGGTATTGAATCACCAACCAACCAAGGCATCAATCTTTGTGATCTTAGTATGAGGAATTGCATTCTTAGCTCTACTATTGATCATGAAAGTGTTGTACTAACTGTTGTTTATCAAATATAGAATAAAAGCCTTTGAAAAGATAATGGCATTGTACTGAAAAAAGATAATGGCGTAGAATAACATGTATCCCTCAATCTGCTTTCGAGCAATCATATTTTGTTACCAGACATCCATATTTTTTAATGAATGATGGCTTACTTTTACCTGTTTAACTGGAATTATTGTAATGTAGATTGGCAGACAAATAGAAATATCCCTCAATATGTTTCTCATCAGGGAAGTGCATTGACAGATGACGACAGCTATTTCTGTTGAAGATGTGAGAAGAGAAGTGAGAATACTGAGTTCTCTTACAGGACACAAGAATCTTGTGCAGTTCTATGATGCTCACGAGGATGAGGACAATGTGTATATTGTAATGGAGTAAGTTTTAATTGCATTAATGCAATTTGGTTAAATAAATTTGAATTGCATTATCACATTTTTCTTATAACTTTGTTTGCAACTTTATCAATCTGGTTTTGGAAAGAGAGAGCATACGTAGATATGGTACATACATGTTTATAACTTTGTTTGCAACTTTATCAATCTGGTTTTCCATTCACATGTTTCTCTATAATCCATCAGTGCATTTGTTCTTCTGTGTTTTGATTCATTAATTAAGCAGTGTGAAAAAACATTCACTGGTCCCTATCTAGAAGTTTCTCAAGTACCTTAAGTTATCTTATGGATGAATTCGGTTGCCAATATATTCTACCATTCATTATTTTTTATGGTGCTTTTTTTGTTGTTTTCTGCAGTCTGTTTAAAGTTTGATTCATCTGTTCATCACAGAATATTCTAGGTTTACTAGTAAACAATGTATCTTGTGAAGTGGCAGTTTATTTTAGTAAACTGTTTATTATTTATTATTCTAGGTTTAATGGCAGAAGTTTGTCTTGCAAAAGTGGTCATATCCCAGATATAATCATGTTGGATAACTATCAGAGTGTTAATGTACACTGGATTGTCAAATAAATTATAATGCAGCGGAGGATTTATGTGGTTTTAAAAGATTATGTATCTTAATTCTTAATATCGTTAAATTATCACTTCTGGTCCTACCAGAACCAAGTTTATGTGTCTTAGTTTTGTAGTTTAAAGTCTTAGATAGTTTAAACCCATTATTGATATGAATTAAACCAGTTGCACAGCGAGGGAGGCATATAAAATCTAGCTTTTCTCCTCCTAAAATTTTGACATGTCTCCTTTCCGGTCCCTCGATTCTTACCAATTTTTTGGGTAACTAATGCATCTATTTAAACTTTCTAAATCACCTGCCACCTTGGGCTCTTATCCTTAACAGGAAAAGTTTGAAAGGTATCCTTCTTGATGAAGAATTTTTTTTATTTGGCAAGCTAAAAAACTGCTAATATGCTCCTCAAAGAGCTATGATATAATGGAAAAAGTATAAAAGTTTATTGTTTTGAACAAACTGAGACAAACAATCTTGCTTTCAATGTGTCACATAAATTTCCACACTCTTGGGGCATCTTTTAGCTCCTTTTTGACTATCTTTCTTGCTTTTAGTGTCGTTGCCCATGATTAGCTAGCTTTTTGAGTGCCCTTCCCTCAAGATTGCCGTATCCTCTCTAAATTCCATCTTGTCCATCCAGTTCTCTCCATCATCTCACTAATCTAATGATTGTTGATTAAATAACATAAAACATATATCTAATGATGTGTCTGATTGGTGAAACCAATCTGAATTGAATGGTGGATGAATTTACTGGATATTGCTGGATGAAAACAAATAGTGGAGCTTTCTTTCCCCATCACTTGCATGCGACCCTTCCCCTTTGTACCCTACCCAAACACAACAGCAAATCGGTGCTACTTTTGCTTGGATAGCATCTATTTGCATATTTTGTGGGAAAGTTAAAAGATCAACCTTCAAGGAACCTTTGAAGTTTTTATTGCTTTTATATCTTTATAGTTCCTATCCTCTGTGTGTGTGTGTGTGTGTGTGTGTTCACATTTTTTTCTATTGCTGGTTTGTTTCCTTTAAATGTTAAATAAGACTATTTGCTGATAGGTGCTATTATTTTTAATGATTGCATGATCAGGGCAGCATGTATTTCAATTACAAATGACAAGTTCTATGACATATTTTATACATATAATAAGCTAAATTTAAGAAACTTGAAGAAACAAAGCCTAGCGCAATGTGTTCATAATTTTTTGGTCAAAAATCATCATAATTGCTAATCCTTTTCTCTTGGCACCCCATCCTCCCCCAAGGGTCATTCATGGCTCTGCCCATGAAGTCAGCAATAGCCTTTCAGGAATGTTCTCTAGGTTTCATGTTTATATCCTGATTATAAGCACATGCATATGAATTTAGACAAGTTAGGTGAGGATTGCTATTCCATAGACTAGCTTACTGCTCCAAAAAAAGGCTGGGAAGGCTTCATTTGACATTATTTAAACATGTAGCTAGAAATCTATACAATAGCAGATCATTTGATATGTTGGAGCTTATAGTATTGTTTTGTTCATTTCAGGTTATGCAAAGGTGGTGAATTGTTAGACAGGATACTCTCGAGGTATCTTTAAAGTAATAATTGCATATATGTTACATTGTCATGTAGTTGGTAACACTCTTACCTATTTTGGTGCCTAAATCAGCCACTTATGAACAATTATCATTTTATTCATTTTGTAGGGTGGGAAATATTCAGAAGAAGATGCCAAGGCTGTCATGGTCCAGATATTGAATGTTGTATCATTTTGTCATCTTCAGGGTGTCATTCACCGAGATCTGAAGCCAGAGGTGGTTGCATAATCAAAGTGAAAATGTTAAGAACTAAGATTCAAAGAAAGTGTTGTTTTAGGAAATTCTGATGTAGAATTTCCAATAACCTACACTGATTGGCCCCCCTCCACTTTCTCTAAATCTCATTCTTAAAAGTCTTTGTAATCCTTGTTGCTATTTTGTGGTTCAGAATTTTCTTTTTAGTTCGAAGGATGAGAAGGCGACCTTGAAGGCCATAGATTTTGGTTTGTCAGACTTTGTGAATCCAGGTTGGTCTGATGAGATATCTCCAGCAATTTGATCCTTTCTGTTTCATTCTTATCTTACTTCATGTTTGATTTGAAATATAATTTGATATAATCATTGGAAATGAGCAGGTGAAAGGCTGAACGATATTGTAGGAAGTGCGTATTATGTTGCTCCTGAAGTTCTTCACAGATCTTATGGGACTGAGGCAGACATGTGGAGTATTGGTGTCATTGCATATATTTTGCTCTGTGGAAGCCGCCCTTTCTGGGCAAGGACAGAGTCAGGTATATTTCGTGCTGTTTTGAAGGCAGAGCCAAGCTTTGAGGAAGCTCCATGGCCTTCTCTGTCTGCTGAGGCTAAAGATTTCGTCAAGAGGTTGCTGAATAAGGATTATCGTAAGAGAATGACTGCTTCACAGGCTCTCAGTAAGCTCCTTTTACCTTGGAATGATCAAATTCATTATATAAAATTATCAATAACCCAAAATGTGATTACTTTAACACAGGTCATCCTTGGATCCGAGATTCTCAAGAGATCAAGATTCCTTTGGATATTATAATTTATAAGCTTGTAAGAGCTTATGTATGTTCTTCTTCTTTAAGAAAATCAGCTTTGAGGGTACGCTCTTTCTTCTTGAATGGGAATGAATAAATTATTTTTAAGATTTAATTTCCTGTGAAATCAAGTCCTTTGACCTGTTTTATGAATTAGCTTGATTTTTTTTCAAGACAAAGATGCAAAATATCAATTTCATGGGTGTCTTTTAAAGAAATGGGTAATTTATGTATCTGAGAACCTTGCCTATATGACTTTTTTTCTCTTTTATCTGCAACACTTTTATAAGCTACAAGCAAATCCTACAACTTTTGCTGTACATTTAAACATTCATGCTCTATAGGATTTTTAACCATTGTGAAACTTATCCAGGAAAAGAATCCCAAGAATTTATTCTTTGAGATTAGACTCATGGTTATATTAGTACGAGGTCTCCAATTTGCACAGCTTGTGATCAAGTTCTTCAGCCATGAGGAATTTGCAAACCAATGAGCCTAAATGGTTGGTACCAGACTCTGGTATGACTGCATAAAGATATGCAACAAGACTTACAGTCCATTGGTTGGTACCCCTCTTCCAATAGAGAGGGCCGGAAGTTCAGTGGTGGCACTCCCACTGTATAACAAACTCCAGGGACGTTCATTAACTGTTGTCTAATCTGGATGTTAAACAGTACCTCATGTGATGTCACATGTGAGATAGGAGGCAGTGAGAAAGGTAAGCAGGACTCTAAAAAAATCTCTAATGAAAGAAAGTGAAGAGTATGTTGGACTT
Organism: Elaeis oleifera; assembly: GCA_000441515.1. Taxonomy (NCBI): domain Eukaryota; kingdom Viridiplantae; phylum Streptophyta; class Magnoliopsida; order Arecales; family Arecaceae; genus Elaeis; species Elaeis oleifera. The sequence goes on from KE507159.1 coordinate 26,583, forward strand.
CTATTGAAGTCTGAGCATCATAAGGGCTGTGGATTCCCTAAATCTTTTCAAAAATTTACTCTTCTTTTAGTAAATATATCCTCCATATAGACTTAAATGAAATGATTACCAAACAGCATATGAACTAAAAGTAACCATATTTATCCTTAATTCATTTTCACTGATGGGATCACAGCTATTTGTCAACTGATCCTTCTTACTGATTAGATCATGTGCATTTCATGTGCAAGATCCAATGTTTGTACATACACACACATACAGAGGTAGAGAGAATCCACAGTCCTTTTGGCACCATTAGGGCTTCAATCCTACTGGTGTAAAATAAACGATGGAAATCTATAATGCAAATCCAGTTAATTATGATCTACAACATTTTAAAAGTTTAGAAGCTAAAAGGAATGTTTCATGATTTCCCAGCTATATATTAAGTGCCCAAAGTAGACAATTTTAATGGAGCGAAACAATATTGGTAGAAGCAACCAGACCTGTCGAATTTTAATTCACAGATATTTTAGGATGCGTAAATCATAATCAATGATTTGGATCCAAAAGTCTCTGTTTTAGGATGTAGAGGGAGAGAGCTTGCATGCCAAAAGCCTGCATGGAAGCATGTATTTAGGTTGATAAGTATTTATTTGCATATGTGCATGTCATAAAGTATATAAGCATCTAAAGAATTAATTTCGGTATGCTTCTTCAAAATGATATGATGAAGAGACTAAAATCCAAGAGATAAGTCACATGTAATCTAGAAACTGTCGTGAATTAGGCCACAGCATGCTATAGTCAACCCATAAAGGAAACGTGACTTTCAGCTAGAATTTTATCTATGAAAATGTAAATTCATAGAGATCCTAAGTCACGAGCATTCATGTGTCATCATCTTCTCAAGGGTTCAGCTTTTATTTTAGTTTAGCGCTATAGTGCATTGAAAACAACTAAAGAATGAAAGAAGCTATCGGATTCTAAGACATAAGTTTGGTAATAAACCAACTTGAGGTTGAGGAACCTTTTTCTGCAAAATGTTTATGCATTTTTCGCTCCCAAAGTCATCATATTCTGTTTGGAGATTGAATTAATTAAAGTTAATTTAAGGTGAAAGACTGGGAGAAGGTTTATGTAAGGAAAGGCTTTCAAAAGCTGAGATATCTGTCATTTTCTTCGGTAATGAAGACTGAGATTTGTAATGAGGTCTTGGTTTATCTTGACAGATATGGAATGCAGGACAGTTTGGAAAAACCGAGATTTTTCGATATCTAAGCCAATAACATATGATTGAGATATCAAAATCTTGGTTGATTGGTAAATCCAAGATTATCAACTATATGTAGGGACTGATTTTGAAATTTATTAATTGAAAATCTGATTAAGGAATTAAAAAGGTGATTGAAAATATGGGCTAATATGTTTATGTCACATAGATATCTTGGGTTTATTGGCTTATATTGGCTGAGATAATAGAAGCCAAGATATTCCATGTATCATATTGAGGGGTACCTGATGCAATACTAGTGGAGATCTCAGCCAAGATAGAACTCTTGGTGACAGGAAGCTCATATATAGGTAGTCGGTGTTGCTTTGGCATCTCACTTTTACTCATCATGGTGGATCTATTTGTTCTTCAATCAATAATGATTGATACCAGAGCTCTAACAAGAACTTACATAATATATAATTTAATTTTTGCATTAGATTCTTTTTTTTAGTGCTATCACAAAATACGATGCCTAATTAAGTGATCATACCGAAGTTATTTTGATCAGTACATCGCACGAATTCCTTTTCTTTGTCTTTTTAAAGATTACCATTTCCTCAGATTATACATGTTAACTCTTGCTCTGTGCTTGTAATGAGCATGATATTAGATGTGATTGATGAATATGTCATGAGTATATGGAGGAGATACAAAGACCTTACAAGTAATAAGAATTGTTGGAGATGCAGTTTCTAGGAGACCATGGTATTTAAAGGAAGGGAATATTAGGTGGTTGCATATGAATAAGGAGGGAACATGTTTGCTTCTCCCTCGAATCACATATGAATAATATAGTTTTAGAAGGCAGGAATTAGGTATCAGTAAATATTTTCAATGGAATCAAAATGTAGTCTAACTGGTAAACACAAGTTCTAGATTAATGCTGAATTTGCTAGTTAGCCTAGTTGAGCATAATTTCTAAAGTTGGGGACATGTAGGATGGACTTTAATGAAGATCGTCAGATGAAAGTCACAAAACTGGCTGAGGGAGTAAAAATAACCTTATGAGATGTCTGATGAAAACATGAGAGTTGCTAACAGAGTGAGAATCTGAGAAGATAGATGGTAAAGTACTACCATCAAATCCTTGCTACTCAAGCTAGGTTCTGAAAAGTGATTACTTTATCTTGTTGACAGTGGGAGAGGATTTTCAGTAAAAGATTTGTTTCATGGAAACGTTAAACAAGAGTTATGACTCTTAAGTCTTTAATGCCACTCCCAACCAAATCCAGGTGTAAAATTACCTTTCCATTCCACTCAATTCTCATATTGTCGTAACCAAGGTTTTAGGAAACGGTGTCGGTTCCCGTACTAGTTCCTGACCGGTATGGTATGGTACCGGATATTGTACCGTACTGAGTGTCAGTATGGTGTGGCACGCCGGTTTCATATCGGCATGTTAATTTTTTTAATTTTTATTTTTTTAATTTATTTTTATTAATTTTAAACTACTTTGGATCCAAATTAATGTTTATTTATGTTACATAATAAGCCTATCATCCTGAAATAAAATAAAAGAAGTCTAAAATAGCTCATTAAATATATCTAAAGTATAAACTAAAAAAAATAATGTACTAACTTCAAGATCTCTATTGATCTAATATCTTGTTGAGTATCTGTGACTCTCGTAGATATCTAGATCATCCGCATACTTCGGAGGAACATCAGTCTATCCCTCTAACCAAGCAGCACTGTAGTCTTGAATATTCATCCCATAAGGTATCCTGTTTGGATTGTAAGATATTTCAGATCTCTTTTAAACTCTGGCTCTGAGAGGTATCCTCAGGATGATGGTATGGCTGTGGAGGAGCCCATTCAAATATGTCGACAGTAAATTCGATCCGTAAGATACTTCGGACTACATAGGATAGTAGCCACTGAAAAACAATGTCTTGGATGCACCATATGCATATCCATATGGATCATAAGCTACCTATGGGTGATAGGATCCATAATGCGAGGATGATCTAGAGACATCTATGGATCCTACTCTACGTATATGGTCATCTACAACTGCATTGTGTGTTAGATGATCTCTAGGAGGCCGTCGCCTATATAAAATCGTATGCTCGTGAGCTCTATCAGCTTATGCACCGTGGTTTCTATCTTGTGTGGCATGTGTAAATTGGGACTCATCGGTGAATCGAACACCACCCTGTGGCTGCATTTCATGAATAATGGTCTCGTATCCTCCAGTCTTTTTTAATCATTAGATCCATGACTACTATTATCACTCTCTGATCATCAGCTGACTTCTGCACTCTCGAGAGTGCTATAACTGTCTTTCCTTTTCTTTATCTTTTCGAGCTCTCCTGGTGCTCCTCTATGATTGACTTTGTTGTGCCTAGGAGGATGAATGTCTTCTTCCTGTTTGAGATGACCGGCCTCATCTCAATATTTCTCACTCAAATGTCTGGGAGGATGTCTCGGATATGGAGTCACATGATGAATAACTCTCCTGTGGTTCTTTAGACTGTGGCTGATCAGCTGAAATCTTATATGGAATATTTGTATCTGTCTATTGCCCTGGATCCATCCAGATCTTCCTAGCTACCTACTAGTTGGTCATGGAGGGGATTCCGACTTATCAAGCTTTGGCTCTTATTGTTGGCCTGCAAGTCATTCGATCATCGGATCGTCATCATCAATGGCATAATCATCTATCGTCGGATCCATGTATTTCAGTTATACGTCATCCTGAATGCATTTTAGTTTCAACCTCAGATTATAGTGAATGTATATAAGATCTTGAGGTACTTTTATGTCAGACGGTTTCTCTGTTTATTGTGGATAAGGACAAAAATTGATCAATTGTGCTCACAGCCACTAGAGAAGACCGTCTAGGAAGGAATGCGAACATCCATGTCTTTTAAATTTTCTACGGATTGTCCAAAATGAATCCACCATTCAGCTGTAAAAATATTAAGCAAAATTATATATCAGATTTTATGATATTAGTAGGTATGTAATGTCAACAAAGTCTTCTCGTTATTGATATGTAATTTATCTGGATTCATCTTTTTTTTTGCTTACAACAGTCGATAAGACTCCAAAGCTGTTTGTCCCCTCTCTAAACTGTTTCGTTTGTGAAAAATATATTTGTTAAATTAATAAATATATTATTTATTACAGACCAAATTAAGTTAAATGCTCACACCTTAATTAACCTAATACATTTCTTGCAAACACAAATGTGATTTCTAGATCTGACACCATCTTATATATCATATTACGGAGAGCAATGAGAAGCTCATTATCCATATCTATCCTAGATATGGTGTATTGGAATCTTGATTCAAATAGTAAGCTGAAAATAAATTTCACAAATGATTAAAGACTTATACAAGTACAAGAGAAGAAAAATTTTTAAAGAATTTTTGAGTTCGTGCTCCAGCTAGATGCAAATTCCTACCTATCTGATAGTCCTAGCGGTGCTTAATGATGTTGATGTATTCCTAGACATGTTTCGAATCTATTTCATCGATCTTTCTTTGTCCTCTCCATCTATGGTATAAGAAGTCCATCTGAGGGTATGTTTTGCTGTTCACGGCGTGAAGCATCTCATATAACGGCTTGATAACTTTCATTATCTCATTAGTCCGTTGTTAAAATAACTAACTCATCATCAAGTTCTCCACATGACTTTCCTTAGCATTAGCCTTCGCATATCTGCTATTCTGCTATTCGGTACTGACAAACATCTGACGCAAGGCTATTTTTTTCTGCAGAAGGCTATTAAATGCTATGTATTTTGTAGCAAACCGTATGATACCCGATCTCAAGATCTTCTCCTCAATATATTTCTGCATCAATGACAAGATTCATGTATAATTGTAGATAAATCTAGTAATAGTCTGAGTTGAATCTACTACCTGCTGCACCCTACAAAGCTTTCCAATATCCATCAACATGAGGTTAGTGCAATGTGTAGCATATAGGGTCCAGTACATATGCGGTCGTCGCTCCATCATAACTCTTCGATGGTCTTATATTGCGGCCCATTATCTGTGATAATCTGCATGACATTCTGCTCTCTTACTGAATCAATCATCTCCATTAGTCCGAGGATGTATGCGGCATCATGCACTTTATCTGAAGTATCAATTGATTTATAAAAAATATTTTTCATCATAATATGTCAAGAAATGATGGTACTCTATCTAGTAGGACTGGTCCAATCATCACACATCATCATCAGTCCGTATGCAGACCATTTATTCTTGTAAGAAATTCATTTTTGTAAATCCTCTTTATTACTGTCAAGAAGCTGATCATAGATGTCTCTAGGTGTTGGAGGATCTATACTTGGGCCGGTAGCTTGTATGGCTGAAATGGTAGATTGATATAAGTATTGCCCGTTGCATTCGTTGGAATGTGACTAAAATGAAACTATGATCCAATAGCTTGTCACATCTTTTATCCTTCTTCAACATACTGTCAATCCTTTGCTGCTTTGAATCATTACTGAAAAAAATCTGTGAATCCAAATCATGGATGGTGGCTCCTACTGAAATATCTTTGTCGGATCTCCTCCTGCTAAAAGTCTCCAGCATCGATGAAATATTGTACCTACCTCTAACGACAAGCTCCCTGACTGAGGTGGTCTTCCTGAACTCAGACTCTCCTCCAGTGGTCGTGGAGTCGGACCTCGATTCATGGAGTGACGGTGTAAATCGCTCTCTATATCTGACCATCTCCTTTAGTTGGTACTGATCATATAGACTTGTCTGAATGGCAGCCTCAATCTGTGCCTCGTCATATGGAGTGGAGGCCTTCTCTGACTCTGAAATGATAGGAAGGTGACTTTGCGACTCGATGGTCCACTTTCGTCTTCTTCTGTTTGTCTTTTTTTTGCTGTTTTAGAATCAGTGAAGTGCTTCATTAGCTGTCGGACTTCTTGTGGGCATTTCCGACACATGGCCACATCGGAGTAACCACCTGTCAAATGCTGCTTTAATCTAGTCACCCTTCCTCCCTTGAACTCTGTGCTGCACCATTTGCATCTCCAATAGTGCTGAGTCGAGAGCATCTCAACATGATTCTAAGCAATGTCACGTTCTATATCATTTTCTTATTTATTTCTGTAAGTTTAACAAAACACATCAGTTTAATAATTATATAAAATATTATAATTTTTATCATAAAAAATCTTATTAATATATTTCATATTTTAATTCTTATAATTTTATT
>KE507161.1:10121-20836 GCA_000441515.1 Elaeis oleifera
GGTCCATGAGATGGACGGTTCTCCTCTATCTTTCTAGATTAGTCCAAGGGTAGGACAAGAAAGGAAGAAGAAAGAGATTAGATTTTTTATCTTCTTCAGTAGATCTTTGATTTTTTCTTGAGAAAAAAAAATAAAAAAAGAAATCAGATGTGATCTGATTTCATTATCCTCCTATAGATCTAATTAATTTTCTTGAGAAGAGAATCAAAAGATCAAGCCGATTCGACAATCAAGGGAGTGATCTCTGCAAAAGAGCTAGCATCCCAGTGAGATCGAGTCCTCCTGATCAGATCAACCTCGATGGATATCCATATAGGTCGGATGTATGTGCGGCTCTATAAGAACCTCATCAAATTATCACGGATCATCAGATCGTGGTGACGATCTACCTATGCAAAGGTAAAGGTCTAAATCTAAATCTGATTTTATTTTTAGTATCTTAATTTTAATATATGAATATTCCTGGCATGTGTAGATTAGATCTATATTTTATGCATATTAGATTTAAAGTTAATAATAAATCTAGGTCAAGTTCAAATTTTGTTGCATTCATGATTTTAAAGTTAAAATCTGCATGTCCTGATCTCTGTATGTATATCCCGGATGTAAGACGTCCTTCAGTTTGGACATATTTCATTCTCATTTGATCAAAAATCAGGACCTCATTTGGATGAAATCTTTGATTCTATCCTCATTTGGCCCGACATCATGGCCTTATTTGGATAGGTTGTCCTCATTTGATCGGCTTATTACCAATCTGGTTTAGACATAATCTTCATTTATTGTTATCCTCATTTCATTGATTTATTACTGATTTGATTTGGATGAAAAATTCTTCATAATAATTAGATAGAAAATCCATCTCCATCAGGATAAAATTGAGGATTTTATTGAAGGCTTCATTGATAATATATCTTGAGATTTTCAGCATTCCAAGTTTGTGGAATATTTAAACCATCTAGAATTTCAATTCTATATGTTCCTGGATGAATTATGTCGGTAAGTTGGTAGGGTCTTTTTCAATTAGGGGTGAGCTTTTCTTATTTTGATGGTTTTGAAATTTCAGATCGACGAAGAACAAGATCTTCTTTACGAAAAAATTTTAGCTTTACTCGAGCATTATAATATCTAGTCATTTTTTGCTTATAAGTGGCCATATGAATCAAGCACTCTCTCTAATTTTATCGAGTAGATTCAAATCAGTTCTTAATCGATCTGAGTTATTTTTCTCATGAAAATTTTTTATTCTGATTGTCAGAAGATCGATCTCTACTAGTATTACTGCTTCTGCCCTGAAAGTAGCTTAAAAGATGTTTCTCTAGTCGGTCTTCAAAGTGTAGTTTAATAGGCCCAAAGAACACTATAAAGTTCATCTATCCATAGCCCTTTTGCTTCAGTGAGCCTTATGTTTAAACCTTGGAGAATAATCCAATTGGTGACTTTGACTTTTCTATTTGACTGTGGATGTCCCATCGATGTAAGCTGATGGTCTATACAAAACTCAGAACAGAATTTTTTGAATTTTTGATTGAAAGAATAATGCCCTACAAGCCAATTGAAGTTTATATTTTGATGGATTGTTCTTTTAATCTTCTTGACTCATGTAATAATATTTTATAATAATAAATATATTTATATTTTATCATATGCTGCATCTTATATTTATTAAGATTATGATAAATTTCATGGATTAGGATAATGATTTTAAGACTATGATGAGATCATGCATGTGAGATTTAAAATCCTAAAACTCTGATCTAAAATATTTTCAGTCGATGGATCATTGAGTCGGAGATCAATATTTTCAAAAAGACTGACATATCCTATGTATGCTTGATGGAGAAGGTGATTGATCTCACAGTCACTTATGTGAGATACTAATACAAATATATAGGTACTCAATAAAGAATGAGTTCACTAAATTGATCTGACTTGAGAACATCTTATGGAGTTTGTCTTACTTGTCAAAAGATATTTCTCTTAGTGGAAATTGTGCAAGTAATCCTTTGACCTGAGACTATCATAGAACCTTGTATACATGAATCCATATTTTGATTCATACTAATTTATGACTAAGTCATATACGGAGTGTTCTGGATATGGTGGATTGTGTATAGAGGTTGTGAGTAGGTCAACATGGAATCGATCACTCTTGGTAAGAGGAAATCGTATTCTACTTGCTCTAATTATATGATGATTCAGAGAGACTTTGATCAAAGCAAAATAAAATAATTTTTTTAATATTTATTAATCGAATCATCATTATAAGATTGAGAGAGATATAAATATAATATTGGGTTGGATATTTTACCATGTCCAAAGTCATATTTGGGATGCCGATGATCGTAGGATCAAATTGCACGGTAACTCACCACTGAAGGATATTTTGGTATTTCTATCTAAATTTTATATTTTTGGATAGATATAATACATTGCTAGACGTCAATCCTATTTTGTAGATTTGATCAAATTAAAAGTTTAATTCGATCGTCAATTAGAAAAGATTCTAATTATTAAAATTAGATTAGCTCGTTGGACCTAAATCGATTAGATTAGATTCTAATCAAATCAGGTCAACTTAAACTTGAACCTATTGCTAGCTAGATATGAAATCGAATGGGTCACACACAAAGAAAATTGATCAAGGATCTAATTAGATTAGACATATTTGTAGGATGAATATGCTAGCACGTGTTGCAAATCCTAGCTCCCATATTCAAATCGGATTCAAATTGATTCTAGATTGGGCTAATTAAATCCAATTAAACTCATGCTTTGTTTGGGTCTAAATTGGGTTGACCCTGGGCTAGTTGAACCAAGGGGTTTAGTGCCAAATACTAGGCTTCCCACATGCCTGAGAGTTTTTCTCTCAGTGCATGGCGTTAGCTTTAGGGTTTATCCATTGTGTTTCTGTGCATATCTCTTTTTAGGCATGGACTTTTGAGACCAAGAGGCACCCTAGAGTCCTTCTGCTACAATGAACCTCTTGGGTCTGCATGGTTTATTGGATAAATATGGAGAACTCTAGCCGCCCCTTCATTCCTTGGCGCCACTTGGACTTAGAGTCCAAGTGGTTATGGTCTCCTATTTTTTCCATGCCAAAGGCTGAATGGCACCATTTATCTAGGCCATTGGATGGCTATCAAGTGGATTTCATCCCTTGGATTAAGTGTGCATCATGAGAAGCCTCATGACTCCTTGAAAAATATTGAAAAATTTTCTCCAAAAAGTCCTTCTGCACGAAGCGACTCTTGGTTCAATTTTTCGATATTTGCCACTTGTCCCAAACCTTTTGATGGGCACGAGAAATATGGGGAGGCATGAGAAAATTAGATGGGCATGAGATGGTCCCTTAGATAAGGTGTGAGTGAATCTGGTTGGCGTCTGGTCTCCAACTATAAAAGAGGTCATGCGTCAGGGTTCTAAACCATCTAAGAAAGCCTTATCTCTTCTTTCTTACACACTCTCCCTATTGTTCAATTAGTCTCTTCCTTCTCTTGTTAGGACAAGTTCAAGATAGTAAGGACAAATATGATTTTAGGACAAAAGCTTAGGAAGAGAGTTAAGGAAGATAAGGAGAGAAGAAAGGTAGGGAAAGGAAAGGCTAGGAGGAGAGGAAGGAAGGCTAGGGTTGTGCTATCCGAAAGAAATTCTTTAAGAAGAATTTAGTTGGAGGAACTAGATTAAGGAGCGAGAGTCTTGATCAAGACCCTGTGTGGATCACTGTTGGAGGTCGAACATTTAGGCACTTAGTGAAAACTATCGAAATTGTGGGAATAGCATGATAGGTCTTCTTCTATACCTTCTTTAATGTTATGCATGTATATACATATGATTGTTCATAAGCAAGGGGTTCTCGGGATTAGAGTTTGATAGTTAGGATTTCATAGTAAAATTTTTGAAATCCATATTGCTTTCACTATGCAAATCGAACCCTACATTGGTTATCAAATTATTATCCATTATCGGTGATAATGATCCAAGGTAAGCTAAAATGATAAATAATTAACTTTTAGATGAAGTCTTGTATTTTTTCTTAGTAATTTGTACCAGAGGTTCAGCTTCCATCCATTTAGTTAAATAATCAATAGTCAAATTAAAATTTTTTTGTCCTGTTGCCATCAGAAAAGATCTGAGGATGTCTATCTCCCATATAGCAAAAGACCGAGGTGCTGTAACAGAAATAAATTCGGCTGCAAGCTGATATTGAATATTAGCATACCTTTGGTATCGATCACACCCATTGACAAGATCGGTAGCATCTTTTTCAATAGTTGGCCAATAACCTTGATGAATAACCTTGTATTTCAATGATCTGCCCCCAAAATGATTGCCATAGATTCCTTTATTGACTTCTTGTAGAGCATAATCAGCCTCTGACGGTCGTAAGCATCGAAGCAATGGAAATGAATATAACCTCTTATATAATCGATCATCATGAATAATGTACCAAGGAGCTTATCTTTTGATCCTCCTAGCTTCAATAGGATCAGTTGGTAAAATTTTTTTAGCAATATAATCCATAAGCGGATTAATCCAACTTGAGTCATGATCAATCTGAGCAATCAACAAGGCTTCTACACTGGGCCTTTCAAGGGCATCAATAAGAACTTTTTGATTTAGTTTAGAAAATCTCGATGTTACTAAATGTGAAAGAGTGTCAGCTCAGATGTTCTCCGATCTTGAAATTTGTATGATCTCTAAATTTTCAAAGCTTTTAGATAATACCTTCATATTCTGCAAATATTGAGATATTATAAGATTTAGCTTCGTATTGACCTCGTACCCATCCGATAATAAGTTGAAAATCGATAAATACTTTGACCTTTTTGACCCCAAGTTCTTTCACTAATTTGAGTCCAATAATGAGTACTTCATATTTCATCCTATTATTTAAAGTATTGAAGTTGAATCTTAGAACATGCTCGGTGATGACACCTTCTAGATTGGCGAGAATTAGATCAGCTCCACTTTTTTTGAATTTGAGGTCCATCAATATACAATACCCAGTTAGAATATTCCACATACTCCTCTGGGCTTTCTGAGGTCGATTCCTCATCAAGAATAGAATATTTCATAATAAAATCAACTAAAACTTGAGCTTTTAATGAAGATCGAGACTGATAAGGAATATCAAATTCACTAAGCTCAATAGTCCATTTAGCTATCCGACCTGAGGTGTCAAGTCATTGTAAGACCGACTTTAAATGTTGGTCAGCTAGGATGACAATGGTATGAGCTTGGGAATAAGGGCAAAGTCGTCGAGCCAATGTGATAAGTGCATATATCATTTTCTCTATTCTGGTATATCGAATCTCAACATCCCATAGCAATTTGTTTGTGTAATAAATTGGCTTTTGTGTTTCTACTCATCTCAGACTAAAATGGAGCTAATAGCATTAGGTGAGACAAATAAATATATGAATAATTTCTCACCTTCAATTGATTTTGATAGTAATAGAGGTGATCTGAAGTATTTTTGAGGTCCTTGAAGGTAGCTTGGCATTCATCTAAATAATTAAAGTCTTTGATTCATCTCAGAATTTTAAAGAAAGGAAGACATTTCTTAGTCTGTTTGGAAATGAATCGACTGAGTGATGCAACCCGTCCTGTGAGTCGTTGTACCTCCTTTATTGTACTTGGATGCTTTATTCAAGTAATGCTCAGATCTTCTTGGGGTTAGCTTTAATTCTCCTTTGAGTTATTAGAAAATCTAAGAATTTACTAAATATCACTCCAAAAGCATATTGTTGGGATTGAGCTTCATTTGGTATTTGCATAGTTCTCTGAAGGCTTCTTGTAGGTCAGCTATGTGTCGATCTGCTTCAGTACTTTCTATCGGCATATCATCAACATAGACTTCCATGTTACGACCTATTTGCTGCTTCAAAATATTATTAATCAGGTGTTGATATGTAGCATCTATATTTTTATGATCAAAAGGCATCATTTTATAGCAATACAAACTTCTTTCAGTGATGAAGACTGTATTTTTTTCATCTTCAGATGTCATTTTGATTTGATTGTAGTCAGAAAAAGCATTCATGAAGCTTAGCAATTTATGTTCCAAAGTGACATTAATCAGACAATTAATTCTTAGAAGAGGAAAGCTATCTTTGGAACAGGCCTTATTCAGATCGATATAATCAATACAAATTCTCTATTTACCATTTGTCTTTTTGATGATAACAATATTAGCAATCCACCTTGAATATTGAGCTTCTCTGATGAAACTAGCTTTCAAAAGCTAATCAACTTTTTCATCTATAATTTTTGCCTTTTGGAGTAAAACTCTTTTTTTTGTTACACTGGCTTATATTTTGGATCAACATTTAGCTTGTGTATAATGACACTGATAGTGATTTTTGGCATGTCAGAAGCTGACCAGGCAAAGAATCGATGTTTGATCGAAGAAAAGATATCAATTTTCTTTTAGATTGGATTTTAATTGAGATCCAATTTGATCAATTTCTCCAGATCTTCACCTAAAGGAACAGTAATAAGTTGCTCAATTGGTTCACCTAAGTTTTTGTTGATCTTGATTTTATCTTTTTGATTAGATATTCCAATTGGCATGGTTTCTATTGGTTTGTTCATCTTTGTAGCTATCAAGAAATATTGCTTAGGAAGCATTTGATCTCCTCATATTTCTCAGACTCCATCCTTTATTGGAAACCAAATTGATAGAAATAAGTGGAGACCACCGGTTTGAGAGCAATGGTCTAGGTTGGCCAAGAATAGCATTATAGGCCGATGGTATTTGACAATTAGAAAGATGAGCTGCACAGTTGATTGATGTGGTTCTCTTCCAGCGATGATAAGCAAAGTGATTTCTCCTTCAAAAGTTATAGGGTTGATGCGGGATGGGTATGCAGATGAAGATGCAACTAACTTCTTCTTCCTTTCCAGCAATCAAAATGATAAATGAAAGCAAATCTGACAAGATTTAAACTTTCAAGGAAGATAAGCATTGATTAAAGTAGGTGGATCTTTCTAGCTTGTATATCTATCCTTTAATTTAAGAATCTAGGATTGAAGACAATTGAGAAATTTCCTTCTTGATTAGGTTGGTAATTCAGATTCAGATATAAGAAAATTCAAAAAATAAATTTACTTACCAACAATAACGATCTCCTCAATAGATCTATGAAGATTCCACTCAGATGATCGCTCGATTTGACCTTAGAGAGGTTAGGTTGTTGCAGGCAATTGCGATCCCGATCCATGGAAGAACTTCATGAATTTAGAATTAAGGCACCTTCAGGCATTACTTCAGATCGACGTCTTAGATAGTAGATGGCATGTGGAGGGTGGTGGTTTTTGATCTTGGCGTGGGGATAAGTTCAGGCGCAGAGAGAAGAAAAAAAACTCAAAAGAATAGAGGAAGAAACCAAGAGGGGAAGAGGATCTCTAGATTGGAGAAGAAAGCAATAGCTCTAATTTCTTCTTTTCATTCATTAAATTCCCTTTTAAGAGCTCTAATACATAGGTATTTATAGATAAAATAATAAGAATTTAAAACAATTCAAACACTAATAGTTCAAAACAAATCAAACTCTAACAAGCTAATCCTGTGGGTGGCACCTGTTGGATTTCGGTCATACAGTGAAAATAATTTAAATTTTTAAACATGCATATCAATAGCTTTAATATTTAAAACTATTGAACCGAAACTCATACTCTAGAATCACCTTATACATGTCGAATAAACAAAACAAGCATGCAAAGAGATAGAATTCTATACTTCCTCAAATGAGTAGTGTGGTAAGATGGTGATCTCTACGAGACTCTAAAATAGAAGCCCTCTAATAGTGATCCACACGAAAATTGGCCATGATCCTTCCTAACCGGTGCACTGCCGCAGCCTTTTCTTTACAAGAATATTATTGGCTTCGAACTCGAAGAACGATCACACCAACATCCAGTTATCTTTAATTTACCATCAGAATAACATCAAGAGAACTCTCTTCAGAAGCCTCATAATCTAAGATTTGATTTTATACTTCAACATATGGAAAATCAAACCCTAGGACAAACTAGCAACATGTGCTAATTTTCTCACCACCGTTCTTACAACTTTTTCTCTCAATTTTATTTGTTTTTTTTTCAGATTTTTTTCAAAATTTTCTCTCTTATCACACACTAATTAGCTCTGATTTTTACCCAAAATCTAGCCCTTAGCCTATATGAGACACCCCATATAAATAAGCTAAGAGGAGACGTGAAGATGGACCAAGGGATGCCAACTCTTGGCACTCCAAGTCCTCATGCGGAGAATAAATTCTCCATGTCTTTATGTGGTGTAGAAGAGCCTTCACATAGAAGAACTTCTCCTCTTCTACACCCCATAAATCTATTTTAAAAATTAGTATGAAATAAAAAGAATCTGGAGGAAATCGAGGAGTTGGATAAGAGTCTTTATGAAGAAGGACTCTTCCACTTCTCAACGTAATTAAGGAGGGGCGGCATTTATTTTGGGTGTGAGATATGGTGGGCATAGAGGACTCCTTCCACACTTGAAACACTTATAAGTTGGATAAGGATCCAATTAGACCCAATCCAATCAGGTCAAAGGCAATGGTTTGTTTAGCTTAAACACATTGAATCGAACCAAATTAGGAACTTGGGTTAACATAATGTGCTAGCATATCAAATTAACCCTTAAGATTTATATTAAAACTTAATTAAATTAGATCAAGATTAAACCTCAAAGTGTGTGACCCATTGAGTTTCAAATCTAGCCAGTAATGGACACAGACTCTTGACGTAATCCTAATCCGATTAAATTAGATCAGCTTAAGAGTCCCAATCAACTAGAACTATTTCTAATTAATTTTAAATTAAATTCTTTTAATTCTGATGAGTCCATAAGTTAAGATTGATGTCTAGCGAAGTGTCATGACTATCCAAAAGATTTAAAATTTTGATGAAAAATTATCAAAATACCCTTTAGTGGTAAAATATCGTATAATTCAATTCTTTAGTCAAACAACATCCCAAATGAGCTGTGGGAATGAAATCATGTCAAACCCAATTACTTATCTATATGTATCTTGATCAAAAGATGATGATTCAGTTGATAATACATTAAAAATCTTTTTTCAATTATCATCCTATTTTGGCCAAAGACTTTCAGAATCATCGATCTATGAGATCACATAAGATGTTCGCTTTCCTTATTAGGAGTGATTGATCCCTTATTGATCACTCACAACCTCCATACACACTTTATCATATCCAGAACACCCACATAAGGATCAAAAAATCAAGTTAGAAAGTGAACCAAAATATAGATTCATGTACACAAGGTACCATAGAGATCTCAGATCACAAGATTACTTACATAACTTCCACTAGAGAATCATCAGCTGACATGTAAATAAGACTCCATCAGATGTTCTTTCACAGGTCTGTTTAGTGAACTTATTCTCTAATAAGCACCCATATCCTTGTGTTGGGTATAAAATACCCTCAGCCGAAGTTCTTAACAGGATTGCCCTTCCCAGGACTCTTCCGACTTTCGACTGCAGATGGTATTTCTTCGGACTTCTCCAACAGCCGGATTTTTACAGTGCCAGCCAAACCCTCCAACGAGCAAATTCCCTCCGGACCCCTCTAGCGGCCGACCTTCCACAGTGTCCTTCGGACTCCTCCAGTGGACGAACTCTTACTACACCACCCGAACTC
Source organism: Elaeis oleifera (assembly GCA_000441515.1). Taxonomy (NCBI): domain Eukaryota; kingdom Viridiplantae; phylum Streptophyta; class Magnoliopsida; order Arecales; family Arecaceae; genus Elaeis; species Elaeis oleifera. Next base: position 19,809 of record KE507161.1, read on the forward strand.
CTTCAACGTAAGTTCCTTCAGTCATCTATCAGGCCGCCCAAGTGCTCACTGAGCTCCACCTCCAGCCGACCTTCTACGGCTATCAGCTGTTCTCCGAATCTCTTCCAGACTTTACCCGGACTCCCACGGGAGCCGGTCCATTTTATCCGGACTCCTACGGGAGCCGGACTTCTTCTCCGAATTCCTATTGCAGGTAGATTTCATCCGAACTCCTACGGGAGCCAGACTTCTTTCCCAAATTCTTACTGCAGGTAGATTTCATCCGGACACCTACGGGAGCCGGACTTCTTTCCCGAACTTCTATTACAGGAAGATTCCACCCGAGCTCCTACGGGACACGGTCCGCTGCTCCGAATTTCTACTGCAGGTAGATTTCATCCGGACTCCTATGGGAGCCAGACTTCTTCTCCGAATTTCTATTGCAGGTAGACATCGTCCGGATTTCGACAAGGCCTGAACACTCCAAGCTCCCACCAAGAGCGGTTTGCTCCGAGCTCCCACCAAGAGCGGTCTACTCCGAGCTCTCACAAAGAGCGATTTACTCCGAGCTTCTACTATGAGCGATCTACGACGAGTTTCTACTACGAGCGGTCCATGTCAAATCTCTACCGTAAGCAAACTCCATCCGAACCTCTGCTGTGAACGAATGTCTTTCGAGCTTCTGTCACAGGAAGATTTCAGTCGGGTTTCTTCAATAAGCTATCCCTATCCGGACTTCTACAAAACCAAGCTCCAACCGAACTTCTATAGTGGATAGACCCCGGACGAACTTCTACAACAGAGGCTCCAGCAGCTAGACTCCCCAACGGTCGGACAAACTTCTACAACAGACGAGCTCCAGCAGCTAGACTTCTCCAACGGCCGACCATCTCTGGTGTCTCCCATACCTCTCCGATCGCCGACCTTCAACAGCATCAATCGACTTTCGACGGCTCCAACCGAACTTCAACGGGGTTCCACAGACTCCTCCTACGGACGACTTCTATGACATCTTTCAAATTCAACCGTCGGACGACCTCTGCCGAATC
>KE507161.1:43855-54561 GCA_000441515.1 Elaeis oleifera
ATATATAGGACATGCCAGTTTTACCAGTATCATTGATCTCCGACTCATTGAACCAATGACTGAAAATATTTTAGATCATGGCTATCAAAGATTTAGGTCTCACTGACGTGATCTCATCATGACCCTAAAATCATTGTCCAGACCTATGAGATTTATTATAATTTAAAATAATAAGATGCAGCATATAATGAATTGAAATATCTATTTTATTAAATAATAATATCAATTACATAAGTTTGAAAGATAAAATTATAAAAACATCCGATCACATCCCATATGTGATGGGCTTATAGGGTATTATTTTTTCAACACCATCTTGTGATAAACTTAGATCACGTCTCGCACCAATCAATAGTTGCCATGTGGACTTCTTGGACTGATCTTTTTAGACTCTGGATGTGGCTGAGCAAAGAAATAAATCTCCTAGATTTGGCGCCAACCCTAGATAAGGGTTATCTGATTGTGGTGCTAACACAGTTCCTCCTTCTTTTGGTCTTCTTTATGGCACAGGCTAGAGAATTTGGACTCCTTTCGGGTGGCATCAAGGGTCCATCAAGGCTCCAACTTGGGTGGTGCCACAGTGTAGAGTTGGCATCCAAGTGGCACATGTGGCAGTCTGAAATACTAGCTGCTAACATACTAAAATAACAACTCATTAAAGTATGAGAACTCCTATTAATGCAGTTAGATCTCGCTTAGTCAAGCTAGATGGTGGCTTGCAAATTGGTGTTCGCACCAATTCCCTTGGGGTGGAAAAACTCGACTCCAATGAGTACAGTCCATTGTGGCTCTGAAATTGTTCAAACTGATCTGGATCGATCTGTTACAACTCCTCTCTGATGATTCATGTATTCTCAAATTTTGGTTAGCCTTGCCATTGGACTAGATATCACTGATATCCACACCTTCTAGTTGACACAACCTACTCATCTAAAATCTTATCGATGCGATCATGTTTCTTGGAATATTGGGTGGTGGACACTCATGGTGGGGTTCACTCTCGAGAGAAAGATCAGGCTCAAACAGATCACTAGGTATCATTATTGGCTCCCTATATTTTATTAGATCTGATATATTGAATGTTAGCTTATGCCACAATCAGATGGTAAATCTATAATGTAGGCATTTGATCCTAAGAACAAAGTTTGGATATTAGTTGATAGATCTCTTGATCACCCAATTATTGGCACTAAGTGGGTATTCAGAAATAAACTAGATAAAAATGATAATATAATAAGAAATGAAGTTAGATTAGTTGCTAAGAGATATAATCAAGAAGAAAGAATAGACTTTGATGAACATATGCACCTATAGCTAGATTAGAAGTCATGAGATTACTATTTGCTTTTGCTTGTTATAAGGATTTCAAATTGTATCAAATAGATGTAAAAGTATTTTCTAAATGATTTTATTACTGAAGAAGTTTTTGTAGAGCAACTATCAGGTTTTGAAATTATACTTATCTAAATCATATTTTAAACTTAATAAAGCATTATATAGTTTAAACAAGTACCAAAAGCATGGTATAATAGATTAAGTAAATTTTTGCTCAATAATGACTTTTCTAGAGGTAGTGTAGATACTATATTATTTTTGAAAGAAAAAATCTGATCTGTTAGTTGTTCAAATTTATGTGGATGATATTATTTTAGATCTACTAATAAAAATCTTTATCAAGAATTTGCCAAGTTGATGCATGGTGAATTTGAAATGAGCATGATAGGGGAGCTAATATTTTCCTTGGGCTTCAAGTCAAACAAACGAAGGAAGAAATTTTCATATCCCAAACCAAATACATTCTAGAGATATTAAAGAAGTTTGGGATGGAGAATGCAAAGGAAATTGGCACGTCTATGAGCCCATCATGCAAATTGGATAAAAATGAAAATAGTAAGAGTATAGATCAAAAATTTTATAGAGGTATGATTAGCTCTTTACTATATTTAACTGCTAATAGACCTGATATACTCTTTAGTATTTACATATGTACTAGATTTCAGTCTAATCTTAAAGAATCTCATATGCTTGCTATTAAAAAATTTAAATATTTGATGGAAATCCAAATTTAGGTTATGGTACTCTAAGCAAATCTTAATAGATTTAATTGGATATTCTGATGCTAATTATGGGGGATATAGAATTGATAAAAAAAAGTACTAGTGGCATATGTCAATTTCTAGGGTTGAACTTAATCTCATGATTTAACAAAAATAAATTTGTAGCATTGTCCATGGTCGAGGTTGAGTATGTTGCAGTCGAAAGTTGCTATGCTCAACTTCTTTGGATTAAACAACAACTTAAGGATTATGACATTGATCAAAATAAATTTTTTAAATATGACAATGCTAGTGCCATCAATTTAATAAAAATTTCTATTCAATATTCTAGAACAAAATATATTAAAATTAGACATCACTTTATTAAAGATCATGTTCAAAATAGTGATATTGTACTTGAATTTGTCTCAACAGAAAATCAATTAGTTGACATTTTCACAAAACCATTGAATGAAGATAGATTTAATGGGATTAAAGGTGAGTTAGAAATTTGTGATCCCTTTTAATGAAAATTCTCTTCAATATCTTTTTGCTCATATCTTGGTTGGCTTGATCCAAGTTTTCTTGAATTTTTTTGAATTAATTTCAAATTTTTATAAATTTTTTGAAATTGTGGGTCGAGCCGGCTCGACTATACTTTTGAGCTGACTTGACTGTCGAGCTGACTCGAACATGGCTTCGAGCTAGCTCGACGGTCAGGGTCTAGTTTTTATTATAACGCCCGACTTTCCCAAAACCCTATTCATCACTTCCGAGCTTACCCTACTACAACCCTCTCCTGGCTTCGATCCTAAACCCTCCAAAAATCCCATCCCTCCTCCTTCCACCCTCCAATCCATGGGATTCCGACCTATGGCACCCAAGACCCACACGGCCATCGCAAAGAGGAAAGGGATAGAGATGCAGTGAGAAGCTCGAACAAAGAGGAAGAAATAGCTCGAAGAACTTCGTCCGGCACCCTCTGCTTTGATTTCTGCTCCAAATCATGTCTCCATGGCATCACGAGCTATTGTTATGGGGAGAAAGGTCAACTTCCAGTTCTTGGACCAAGAAAATTTCTAGATTGGGTCATGGATTCGGTAGCAAGGGTGGAAAGATTTGCTCACTCGAGGTACTCACCTATCCTAATCTAGTTAGAGAGTTCTTTGAAAATCTGAAGATAGATTCAGATTTCATCTGGTCTGAGGTTAAAAGAGTTAAAATTGTACTGGATGAAAGAAAGCTTGGGCATCTATTGAAAATGCCGTGCTTTGGGTTGCATGTTATTGAGCTGGAAAATGCTGCTGATGGACTTAGAAGGCTGTTAGGTAGGAAATTATGGAAACTTTGACTTCCACAAAGGTAATCTATTTCATGTCAAGCTAAAGCTGCTGCACAGCATGATCAGCTGTATGTTCTTTTCCAGAACCGACAGGTTTGATTGGGTTTCTGAAAGGGATCTTGCTATGATGGTTCACATGGTGGAAGGGACTACAATAAACCTACCATACATGATGATTGAGCAAATTAAGGCTGCAGCTGGGAAGTCAAAGATCCAAGCTTGCTTATCCTATGGTATAGTGTTTAACTTGATATTCATTGATGCAGGCATTGATTTGGATGGTGAGGATTTTAAGTCACTCAAGCACACAGACTACTACACCATCCACACTCTTCACCGCATGAAGTTTGAAAAGATTGGTGATGAGTGGGTTAGAGAGGTTGAAGGAGAACCTACTTTTGCTACTGGAGCATCTTCCTCCTCTCCTTCAGATTTGGCTAAGCCATCTTCACCTGCACCAGCTGCTGGACCCTCATCTCCTTCACAGGCACAACCCCTGCTTTAGTAGCAGAGAGCATCATTCTGGACCATTTGTTTCTCCTTACACACCAGCCATGACCCATAGTTTTTCTGCAGGGGGAATTGTAGATCAGATTATGGATCAGATGAGCAGGATGTTTGCTAATTTTAAGTCTCAAATCTTGCAGAGCCACAATGTGCTTCAAGAGTTCACTCAGTCACAGTTTCAGCAGCTTCGTGGTAACTTGCTTAGGATTACTTTACGACTTGAGAGTTTAGAAAGAGTCGAGATCCACAAGACTGATGCTTTAAATCTCAGATAGTATATGCATCAGAGTCTTGAGGAGCAGAGAATATCTTCTGAAGGGCAACTTGATTCACTCAATCAGTAGATCAGCAACTTATCCCAGACAATAGATATTTTGGAGAAAGATGGTATGGGATAGTTGCGGGTTGATCGGTTGACTGCAAAGGTCACCAAGGTTCCTAGAAGGGTTGAGGAGATTGCCATTTCTCAGCATGATAGTGTAGAGATCATTATCACCACTCTTCGTAGAGTTGAGGCTCAGATGGGTCCGCTGTGGTCTCGGATATCCCCTCCTACTCAGATCCAGACCTTCCTCGAGCTAGTCTCACAAATCCTCTACTAGCCCCCTTCAGTGCCACAGTTAGATCTGGCATTGGTTTCTCACCCATTCACCCCGAGCCTTTTGCAAGAATTTGGAGCAAGAACCAACTCTTTCCTCCTCATCCACTGAACCTATTACAGAATTCTCCTCTGATGAGGATTAGAAATGAACAGTGAATATAAAAAATTTGACAATAATTGACATGAAGATCACTTCATAAGAAGCATTTATTAAGAGGGAGCTTAATCTTTAATAGCTAAACATCTTTTGAAAAGCTCATATATCTAAATTTTTGTAAAAATACAACTCCTTCATATAGCTTATCAAATTAGAAAGTACTTATGTATATAGTGTATACTAAAATGTAAAAGCTGTTACTTTTATGTTGTATATTGAGTAATTACTTTTTTATATACATACTGCTATATGCTCAATATTTTATCATCATCAAAAGGAAAGATTGTTGTCCCCAGAAATGATTTTAATGATCACAAATATTAGAGTATAATTTGATATTAATATTTTTCAAGTATGTCAGAGAATAATTTTGTAGAGAAAAAAAGCCATTGAAAGACTCTGAATATTATTTAAGATTAATTGAGTCAAGCAAAACTAATTTCAAAAAAATCAACACAAGAAAACTACTTCAAAGATGTCAAGCCGACTCATCCAAAAATCGAGCGGACTCTAGCATGGTACACCCTCACTATTTTGGCTAGGCATGAGCTAGCTCGAGATGGATCTGAGCCAGCTCTCTTAGAGTAATAGAGATGTGATTTCTGAGTTTTGTAAGTCGAGCCGGCTCTCTTAATCGACAGAAATGTGAAATTCTAATTTCTACAGTTCGAGCCAACTCGAAGCAAAATTGAGCCGACTCTCTCAGAAGAATAAATATTGATTTTTGAGGAATGCAGCTTGAGCCAGCTTGAAGCAAGATCGAGCCGGCTCTCTCAGTGGAATAGAATATTGAATTTTTGATATTTATTATTTGAGTCGACTCGAGATCAGTTCGAGCCAACTCGACATCTTCTGATAGGCATAATGGCTAGCTCTGCAGAAGCCTATTTTCATCCAGAAAAATATCCTAATGGCTTTTTTCCACCTCCAACAGTCATAAATGGCTAGAATCAAGTTCAAATCAGTCTACAGTTAGAGGGAATGATCAAGAGATAAAAGGAATGCAAGAAAACAAGTGAAAACAATTGTTCATGAGGGAAAAGAGCACTTTGACCATTCAATAGCTTTCAAGAGAGTCTAACCACTTCCAATTAATTTCCTCTTGATATTTCTAAATGCATTAAAGGAGAAGCAAGAGCATTAACTGCCAGCATTCAAAGCTTCTTCAAAAAAGGGCTACAACGACAATAATCTAATTGCCAAAGGGTTTTTTGTTGTTGTTCTAAATTTTTATTAAAATTTGCTGTAAGAATTTCAGTTGGGGCTGAAACTTGAACGGTGAAATTGTACCAAATTTGGGATATTTTGGGGAGCCTTGGGACGAGGCTTGTAAAGATTTTAATTGGTTGGCTTGTGTTAAAATCAGTTAGATTTGTTTGTGAGTCCGATGAAACAAACTTGTTGTGTAATCAAGTTGATTATAGTGAAAATTTCCAAGGGATCAGTTGGAGAGTAGATACAGATGCTTGAGGTGCACCAAACCACTATAAATCTATTGTATTTATTTGTATGATCTTTCTCATCTTCTGCATATACTTTCAATTGTTTAATTTATTGCACTTTCAGCTCATGTACACTTCAGCATAGTATATACTTGTTAAATTCAAAAAATTTAATAACCCAATTTATCCACCCCCTCTTGGATTGTCTAGTTGGACAACATCCGATCTCTACAGGTATCCACATGAGGCTGATCTGATCAGGAGATCCCGATCTTACTGGGGTGTTAGCTTCCATGTAGAGATCGCTCCTTGGATTGTCAAATTTTTATATATTCTCTTCTCAAGAGAATCAAAGAGATCTATAGGAGGATCAAGAAATCAGATCTAATCTAATTTCTTTTCTTTCTTTTCTTGAGAGAAAGAAGAAGATCTAAAGAAAAGAACAAGAGATCTAATCTCTTTTCTTTCTTTCCGGCCAACTCTCGGATTGATAATAGAGGAGAAAGAGAGAGATGAGGCATCCAACTCTTGGACCAAGAAAGATAGAAAAATCACGTCCATCTCATAAAAGTTGGAAGAGAGAAAGAAGAGGATTACGTACATCTCATGGATGCAGGAAGAGGGTGAGGTGTCCATCACATGGAGTGCCTTCCTTTTTTTTTTCCTTTGTGCACCTCACAAAACCAGCATGCCATCCTTCTTTTCTCTTCTTTCTTACATGCCATAAACCTCTCTCAAATCACCGTGTAATCCCATGAGGCACCCTTTTAAAATCCCATAACAACTCAGGGTTTTGGATGGAGTTTGTTAAGAGTCCAACTCTCCTTGGACTCTTGTGTCGCCTCACTCCTTTTGTTACCATAATTTCTTCATGCCAAAAGCACCATAGCCTTCTTATGAGGCATGAGGGATTGGAAGAGTCCTTCTGTTGGTCAATCATCTTTTAAAGATAGAGTCCATGGTGATTTAGGTTTTCATTTAAATCATAATCTAATTGAGTCAAAACTTGATAGACTTATGAAACCCAATCTGAGTCAAACTAAGACCAAGTCTAATCAAATTAAATCTAATTTAATTTGACTAAAACCCAACCCCATTATTTGATCAAATCAAAAATTTAATAATATTTATAAATTAGTACTCTTATAACTTACTAACTCTTAGCAAGTCCTTTATGTAACTTTTATATATTAGTCTAATCATCAATCACATTGATAATTGGATACTTTTGTAATTTAAAATCACTATTCGATATTTCAATCAGTCAGGACCTCTTTTGTGTATGACCCCATAGGTTCTATTCTGTCTGGTAGTGAAATATATTTTGATCTCCATCAAAATATCATTGAAACTCCTTTCAATGGATTAGAACAATTCTAACTCTGCCTGTCAAGGGTCATCAATCATCAAGATGACATTCGACAAGTCTCACGATCCACCAGTGATACCTAACAATATGTAGTGACAATCCAGCAGAGTGGAAGTAATGAATCTTTAGGTATAGTTATCATGCGATTTAGTTCTTCTATCATGAGTTCCGACTAGATAGAGATTATGAAAAATTTATCAAATCCCATCGTCTGTCATATACAAGATTAGCTCGATTTGAGTTCATTTATAAATTCTCATAGAATTTTTTTTAGTATTTATACTTGCTTTGGCCAAAATCTTTCTGAATTCAATCTTGCAAATCGCATAGGACTTCTCCTTTTCTAATAAGGTCGATAGATCCCATCTAGGTGCATACTCTATTCCTATAATGAACCTACTATAGCCAACATACATCTCAAGGCTCTGTATGGCTAGAAAATCGAGTTATGATGTAGTCAAACTACAGCAACCTCATTATGAACAATCGAGGCACCACAGGTTAAAAATTATTTACACTACTACAGCATCAAAAAGTTACTGATGAGTGAATAGACATACAAGTGATTTCTCATGTTGGTCACGCTCGATACCTTTGTTCTCTAACAAACATCTATACTCTCGCTCCAGTGTCTTCACACTATAGACTCGACACTTATCTATCCTAAAGAAGTGATCCATGCATCAATTTAATCAGATCAATCACTGTCCCTATGAGATCCATCAATCTGTTGGAAATGTATCCTAAAGCCAATTATCTATCTATAAACGATTGAGCTTTTTGTAATTTGTATATGAATTATTAATGATTAAAAGTTATTTTGATAAGTTTATCATAAAAGTACATCTTCCTGGTGCCCCCTCTTGTGTTATGATAAAGTTCTTAGAATTATAATATAATCGATAAAGGAGGATTTATTGAATAATTCTTAAACTTGATCACGATCAAATGATACGTTATTAACAAGGATAATAATGTATATCGAGTATAGATCATTGTGTGCCATATGGATTAATTATCCTTTTAATCAAGGAGTATGGAGACACTGGTATGGCATACAGGTGAGATGTAGGAGTATATTGTTACTAAACAGTGACTCACCTGTGGAGTGCTCTGCTATTAAGAGCAGCTCACGAAGGATATGGGCATGAGTGTCCCTTCAATCTGAGATCACTACAATAACTTATAAGTAACTTAGTGTACTTTGATGTTGGACTATCTGTATTTCTAATATAGTGATGGAAGGCTACTAGGTAAAGTCAAGTATTTGTGAAGTCAGTATGTGAGTCAAGATAAGATTGATCCCTCCGAATTATAGGAGTTAATGCATCATTGTATCTTCATTTAGTAAAATCTTGATCAGGATAATCCATGTGATCTATCAAAGAATTTAAAAAGATTGAAATATAATGTGGATGACTCATCTCAGGTTGACAGTGGAAACCTAGGTCATCCTGAGTATTAGAGTCAAAGAGATGAATTATGTGGTAACCATATATCGAGATTCTTGTATTGGATGAATACCCTAGAAGCCAATTATTGACTGACATATTTTATAATTTCAGATCTTAACTTTGTACTTATAATATTTTATTATTAATAAAGATATTTTATTTCAATCATGTTTATGTGTCCATGTTTGTCTTACAAATTAATAAAGATGATTTTGTATATTCTCAAGGTGTTGAGAATTTGAGACATACATTAATTAGCATTAGTTTCTAAATACTTCTGATCAAAAGATTGTCATGGAGGATAGTGATCAATCTATTTAAAGATTGATCTATGGATCACCTCTGTTCTGGATAGATGAGTCTCAGATCTGCAGTGTAGGGACACTAGGATAAGAGTGCAGATGGTTGTTAGAGAATAACTTGCATTGAGCATGATCAATATGAAAAATTACTTAGATATCTACTCACTCATCAGTGATTGTCTCGATGCTGCAGTGGTATGAGTGGTTCTTTGACCTATGATGTCATTGGCTATTCATAGCAAGGCTACTGAGTTTAATTGTACGTTTCGTTGGTCCCTAGCCATTCAGATTCTTGTTGTATATATTGACTACAGTAGGTTCAAATTTATTATTAGGAGTAAGATGCACCTAGATAGAATTTATCAATCTTGATAGAAAAGGAGAAGTCTTATGTGATTTGTGAGACTGAGTTCAGAAAGTCTTTGACTAAAGTAAGTGTGAATATCGAAAAAGAGTTTTCATAAGATTCACAAGTAAATTGAGTCAAGTCAATCTGGCATATGACTGATGATGGAGTCTGACAAGTTCTCCATGATCTTCATCAAGTCAAAATTCATGATAAAAGAACTGAATCATACGATAACTGCACCTAGAGATTCATACTTTCATTCTATTGGGTTGTCACTACATACTGCTAAGTGTTACTGATGGATTGTGGGACTCATCGGGCATCATCTTGATGATCAATGATCCTCGAAGGGTAAAGTTAGAATTGTTCCAATCTATCGAAAGAAGTTTCGATGATATTGTGATGGAGATCGTAATATATCTCACTATCAGATAGAGTGAAATCTATGGGATCACACATTAAGAGATTTAATCTGAAATTAACCAATTGGATTTATGCAGTTCTAATTGGGTTAGAATTTAATGAAATCTTATTGGGTTAGGAGAATCATGCTAGCATATGGTTAAACCCAATTTTCTCTGAACTTGGATTTTTATTAGATAAGGATCGGATCAAGTCTATAGCCTTGAACCTTAACTAGATCTATTTTGATTTGGATTTAGAGAGGCATCTATTTGAGGACCCAAAAAGATTGGATCAAGCCAATAAGTTGGCAAACAAATCTTCTTATTTTCTCTCTTGTTATTCCTTCTGTGGCATGGAATAACTGGAAAGAGGAGAGGAGGTGCATGCCTCCCTTTTCGGAAAGTCCAAGGGGCACACACCCCTTGGAGTGGGTGGATAGAAGAGAGAGGGATCCACCCCTCTTTTGCCTTGGCATAGAAGGAGAGAGAGAGAAGGGCTACACCCCTTTTCTTGTGCACACAAAACTCTAAGGAGCGTCAAGAGTTGGCTCGCCAACTACTTGCCTCATTTGATGTGGCACCCCTTTACCTACTTTATGGGATATGGGGCACCCCATCTACTTGCCATATGAGGAGAAGATCTTCCAATTGGGTCTAATTTTTTTAAAAAAATCAGATTAAAAGGTAAGGAACCTTATGAGATAAGGACTAGCCTTTTAGATTAATTGGAGATTGATTTAGAA
>KE507162.1:4615-18902 GCA_000441515.1 Elaeis oleifera
GCATTAAAAATCTAGATAGTTCGGCACCAAAGCACAGTAAGTTGCTTGCAAGTCACTATGGTGATCTCAGGTCTGAAGGATATTTATACCCATGTATTTCACGAGCAGCTCTTGATAGCAGAATGCTCAGCAGGTGAGTCACTTATTCAGTAACGATGTATCCTTATATCTCATCTGTATGCCATACCAGTATCACCATACTCCTTGGTTAAGAGGACAACTAACCTATATGGCACACAACGACCTTCACTCGATAAATGACATCGTATCGTAATGACGTATCATTTGGTCGTGAACTTGTTTAAGAACTATACGATAAATCTTTCTTTATCGTACACTAGCATAGTTCTAGGGACTTCATCACAGTATAAGAGTTCAAGGAAGATGTCACTTTGTGATGAAAAATATCAGAATAACTATTATTCAATAATCAATAATTCATATACATGGATGAACGTAATCATCACACTATTGATTTTAGGACACAATTCTCAACACCTTCTTGTGGAGCTGGTGATCCTTCTTAAAAGTCTATGGCAACCCAAACAGACCATGGTAGTTCACTACAGGCTTCGTCATTCGAAAATGATTGAAAATGATAGATAGGATTTGGGTAGGGAGTTTAGGATTGCATCCTTTCTAAGCTGTTCGTACAAGAAAAAGTCGAGCTTACTCTGACACTCGATCTGTTCGATCATGTATAATACATGATTGGTGATCGATGCTCCCTCCCTCATCCAAGTATTGAAAATGGTACAACTGATCTTGTGCTGCTCAACATCATCGAGAGTATCAAAAGACTCATTCAACGCTTTGAGCATGTCTTCTCACTGAGCTTCTTCAAATTTTTGGCTGAACCTGTCGTTCATTGCAACCTACATGATACAACGCACTGTGGTGCAGTCGTTGAGCCATTCAAGTAAGTGTCTCGAACCACACCACAAGCATTAGGAGCAAGCTCCTCAGGTGCCAGATCTGTAAGGACGTACAAGATCCGCTCGTGCTCCAGGATGATTTTAATTTTGGATATCAGTTATCGAAGTTGGATCCCATCAATTTTTCATTGTCCAATAGTGATCGGAGCAACAAGTTTGTGATCATAACTGTACAAAAGAAAAACAAAATCTAATCAGTATATGAATTAATTAAGTCTAAAAATATGAACTTTAGTCTAAAGGTTCTCCATTATTTATACGAATTGGTAGCCTCTACCTTTAATTTAAGAAATTATCTTAATTTTTTAGCATGTCAAGAATCCACACAGACTGCATATGAGTCCGACTTTGGCTGGCTCACCCATGTGCATCTATGGGTAGGTTTGTAACCAATTATTCACCAAATAATTTTAATAATTGATTTAGCCCCATATAACTTTTCAGTTGACTTTGTTCTTCTCTACAAGTCCTGGTTAGATCCAACCTAACATGATCATACTTAGGAATCTAACTACAATGATCAGATCCGACTTTGATCGGCTAACTTGACCACTTACTAGAGAGACTCGACTGAGTCATCATATTATGAATGATAATTTTAATAGCAGATGAGCACCAGGTCTTTGAACCTCCAATGATCATCATACTAATGGGCCCATTATCACCCAATTTAATAGGAGGCTATGATTTAGTTATCACCATAACTATCTTATTTTAGGAACCTAATAATTAAAAATTAATTTATGAATTAAGAGAAGAGAAAAGATCAACTAGTAAACCATAATTCTTCCACTAACTTCACCAAATCATTAAATTGGATTAGTGATATGTCAGTTGAAAATAGCACCTAGATCAAACACACTGATCAACCTTAATGGTATAGGTCAACTCGAATCACTTAGCAGTCTAATCAAAATATAATTCATCAAATTGGCTAGATAAGTGAGATCAATGGAAGGATATGTTAAGCTTGCCTTAGACACCATTAAAATGGTCAGGTAAGCCGCTTCCAATTAAAAATCACTGATCGAAATACCAAACTTATCTTAGACACCAATTGATTAATTAGTTTCGATTTGACAAGCCTAATGACTCGAATTCGATCATTGAGCCTCGATCAAGGTCCATTTGATCTAATTAAAGACATGAACTTGACCATCTATAACTATTGTATTGGATTTAAAATTTTTTTGATTTAATTTAATTTAATATTTGATCAGATTTAATCAATTTCTTTATATGATCCATTAACTCTTTGATTCTAATCTTAGGTTTAACCTAATCAATAGGATCTGATTTGAGCTAACCCATACCTCCATATTTTATGCAATATCATTAGATCTTAAATCATAATTCTAGATCTAATCAATTCAATACTTAATTCTCAATTAAGTTCAGCATCAACATGGGTTAAGATTAAGTTTTTGAAACTATTTCTTATGTAAACATTTTTTACATTGAATCATAAAATCTTTTAGATTACATCTAAACTTTTATGACCATAAATCTTATTAAATAATTTAATCATTAAAATTAGATCTTATTACTTTTCTTACAACTAGAATCACATACAACAAATTCTAAATTTCAAGATCTAAGATTTTGCAGAAAGTAAGTTCTTTCTTTCGCGTTCTTCTTTATAGGACCTCACAGTGGCACCCCTGCATGTCATAAGAGCACCTCATTGAATGGAAGGAGAGGATCATGTAGTCTTTCTTGCTCCTATGATCGGATGGCTTGATGATTACCCAATCTGAATACTTTGCTACTCAGATCATCTAATCTAACACATACAGGACTGATCAAATATCAGATCTAAAAAAAAATTATTTAGATCTAATCTAAAGAACATAAAATCAGATCTAAATACGTATGAAATCATATCATATTGAATGAGGCTCTAATACCAACTAAAAAAATATTGATAGTTCCATGCATGTAATTTTAAAATTTATAATGGATCTTAATAAATTAAATAATTTAACTTACATTACATGCATAAGATCTAATCTAAACTATCATGTCAAGACCTATGATATGATTAAATATGAGATTAAGATCTAAAAAATAAAAATCTACATCGATCATATCGATGCTCTAGATTAGATCTAACCCTTAAATCTAATCAAACATGATCTAACGAGTTTAGAAGTCATTATCGAAGTATGGGTTGCTGATCTCCATAATTGTATCGCATGGATAGGAGCTCTTTCAGGTTGCTCATAGCTGTACAAAGGTGTCCAGCCTCTACAGATGGTCCACACAAAGAATGGTTGCTGATCAGGCTCCTTGGGAGTGCTAGCTCATGAAGATCTTTGATGGCTAATCTTCTTCTTCTTCTCTTGATCTCTTAGATACTCTAGAGAGGGAAAAGAATTAATGGAGAAAGAGAAGAGAGGAGAGGACTATGTAGAAGAAATCAATTTTCAACTATTTCTCATCTAGGGCATCCAACTATTGGACCACCCTTTTTATAGATGGCACTAGGGTTTTGGGTTAAAAGGAGGCACCAATCAGTCCCACGCCAACCACCATATGGGGCATCCACATTTTTATAAAATTATGTGATGGCATAAGAAAGAAATCAGATCTTTCTCACACCAATCAATACCTCAACACAAATAAGAAAAAATATTTGGCGCCACCATTCCTTCTTAAGAAAATCGATCTCTTTCCTTCTTATCTCCTTATCTTTGATTGGGATCAAATTCAAATCAAGAAAGAGATAAGGACCATGACTCATCATGAGTGCCGCCCACCCCTCTCTATGCCCTCCTATCTCACACCCACAAATCTCATAGAAAACATATTTTTGCATTAAGGAATGGCATGGATCTAGGGCATGCGCAAGGGAGAGAGTCCCAGTTGGCTGAGACTCTTCATTTTTAATTTGATTTCAATCCAAATCAAATTGGTTTAAACCCAATGAGAAAAAAAATCTAATCTAATTAGAAATACAGTCTCCCTAATAAATTTTTAAGCCAATTAGGAATTAACTGAATCTAAGTTTTGATCAAATTAGGAACAAGCTTCCCTTGCAATTAGGCTTGATCTAATCAAACTAATTCAAGTCAAATAGAATCCAATTCAATCAAACTTGATCCAAAACTCTTTGCTCAATCAAATTGAGTCAATTAGTAATCTAAGTGCTAATAAATCCTCCATCAATAGTAGAGTCCTAGTTCAGTGGGACTCTCCTACAGAGTTTCAATCCAATGGGACTCTTCACTAGAGTCCCAATGCAGTAGAACTCTTCAGCCATCTGATCAGATTGAATCTTCTAATGTGTGTGACCCCATAAGTTCAAATCTAAGTCGATAGCATCGAAATAAATTCTATACTGATCGATGTAACCATCTAGCAATAGGATCCAATGTCCAAATAAGCTGAAAGATTGTAAAGCAATATTCTAGAATCTACTGATGTATGGTTGCTGTATAATTCATCCCTTTGACCCTAATGCTCAAGGTGACCTAGGGTTTAATTGTCAACCCTAAATAGTCAACCACATTATATTTCAACCTTTCAAATCCATTACATGGATTATCCTGATCAAGATTTTACTAATTAAAATACGCTGATGCATTAACTCCTACTTATTCAGAGGGGTCAATCCCATCTTGACATACGCACCGACTTGATAAATACTTAACTGCACCCAAAAATCTTTCATCACTGAATTAAAAATTCAGATAGTCTGGCACTAAAGTATAGTGAGTTGCTTACAAGTCGTCATGGTGATCTCAGATCGGAGGATAACCCATTTCCTTCACGAGCTACTCTTGACAGCAGAGTGCTTAGCAATTGATCATGTTCAATATGAATGTACTCCTACATTCCATCTGCATGCCATACCAGTATTTCCACACTCTTTGATTAAGAGGACAACCAACCCATATGACATACAACGACCTATACTTGATATCGTTATTATTCTATTAATAGCATATCATTTAGTCGTGAATATGTTTTAAGGACTAAACGATAAATCCTTCTTTATCAATTAAATATAGTCTTAAAGATTTCATCACAACACAAGAGTTCTAAGAAGATGGACAAAATATGATGAAAAATTAAATAATATTTATTAATAAAAATTCATATACAATATATAAATATGAGCACAATCATCAACAGACTGACGATTGATTTTGAGATGCAATTTTCAACAAGATGTGCTGACCTAAATTAGGTTATTCAGACATGGGATGTGCTGACCTGAACTAAACTTGTCATTTACATGAGATGTATATGACTATGTAGAAGAGACCTAAATAAAATCTCCTCAATAATATTAAATCGAGGGTCTTCCACCTTTATCGAGTATCGTGCCCTCTCCGATATTGATTATTCTTAGCTGGATACAATGATTTAGTTGCATAAGGGGAGAAGCAACCACTCTATATGCGGGTGGAGATGGGTTGGCCTAAGATCTATCAGGTAAGAGTCCAATGACGGCTTCACTCGTACTCAATGGTGGATCTGACTTAACTATAGAATGAGACTAAGATCTGTTAGGTGAGATTTTAAGATTTAGAAACCAAGTCTGTTGTAATTTGCTTGAGAAATATTATAGAGATTTTATGGTGCCCCCATAGCCTTGGAGGTAACCAGAGGTGGAGTCAGTTCGATAGGCTCTAGGTACACTATGACGGGCATAGTCATAGGCTAGGACAAGAGTGGTCCTAGGATGGAGGTGGTGCATAGTTTTCATAGGCTTGAGGTTCAGTGATGAAGATTTCGAGGAGCTTGATTAAGGCTCTGAATACCTGGGCACAAGGTGGAGCAAGGAACCAAACGAAGAGCTTCTGCTAGCAGAGGAGTCGATTCAATTCTAGGAAGTGTCGACTCAGATTAGGTCGAGCCAGCTCGAGCTCTGAGAGAGCCGGCTTAGATACTAGATAGAGAGCAGCATTTCATGGTACACTAGTGGCATGGCATCTAAGCTAACTTGGGATTTGGTCGAACCGACTCAAGTGCAGTCGAGTCGACTCAAGCTCTGATCGAGCCGACTCGAACTACGAAAACAATGCATGAGATTTCTATTTGGGTTTGGGATTAGATTTTGATCTTAAGGTCTTAAGGCCTAATTTGATGGGTCTTAAAAGGAATAACTCAATGGGTGAGTGTATGATCAGACCATGGGTGTACGTGGGTTTGGGTGAGTACATTTGGATTAGTCTAGGAAGTTTTTAGGTTTGAGTTTTGATCCATTGTATAAGCTATATATATGTAACCTGTTACAAAAGGAAGAATTGAATCTTTTTCTCTTGAAATCCATAACTTTTCTTTCTCTCTGGTTGCATGCCATACAGGAGGGGCAGCAAACCCTAGCTGCCACCTTTAAGGAAGAAAGAAGGGAGGCACTCCCTTTTCAAGCAAACCCTAGTGCCATCTCCTTTGTAAAAAGTTTGCTAGTGTTCTCAAGGTCTCCACATCCTAAGAAATTGCACAACAATTGGTATCAGAGCCAGGAGGAGCATGGAGAAGGTAGGAGATGCCAGGAGTTGAATATCGGAGTTGAAGATCTTCATATCAGCAAGGTTTCACTGTCAAAGTTATTTTTCTCAAACTGATCTGTATTGTTTGTGGTTATGGTTTGAGACATCATGAGAAGTGGGTTGAAGATCAACTTTGAAAAGTTTGACGAAAAGAAAAATTTCTCGATGTGGAGGACAAGGGTTGAGGATCTGTTGGTTCAGCAGGAGCTGGATCTAGCTTTAGAGGAAAAGCCAGAGGGGATGACAGATTGGGTTTGGAGTTCTTTGGAGAAGAGTGCCAGTTCGCTAATCAGGTGGTGTTTGGTAGACTTGGTGCTATATGGCATGCTGGAAGAGAAGACATCCAAAGGATTGTGGTTAAGGTTGCACTCTCTATACATAGAAAGAATATGTGCAACAAGCTTATGCTGAAGAAATAACTCTACAACCTTCGTATGAAAAAAGATGGAGATGTATTAGGATATGTTCAGCGGTTCGACCAGTTGAGTATGGATTTACTCAATTTGGATGTGGCTATGGAGTAGGAGGACAAGTCCCTGATATTATTGTGCTCGCTACCCGTGAGCTATGATCTGCTGGTGATGACTCTATTGTACGGGAAGGAGATCTTAGTCTTTGAGAAGATAGTGTTGGTCCTTCAGATGAACGAATAGAGGGAGTGGATGGTGAGAGGTAGTATGGAGGTTCTCCAAGATGCTATAGTGGCTGGTGAAAGGTCTGAGAGGGGGAAGGATAGACGTGGGGTAGTGGGGAGGCAGAGTTCTCCAAGGAGTATCAGGGAGGTTAGGTGCTACATGTACAGACAGCTAGGGCACATGAAGAGAGATTGTCCATAAAGGAAGAAAGGAAGGAAGAAGATTTCAGATCGGAGTCATCCAGTGTAGTGGCTGAGAGTGATGTATCAAATGACCTTCGGATGTTATCGACTGGACACAGAAAGGAGACAGATCGGTGGGTACTGGACTCTGCTAGCTCTTATCATTGTACACCTCATCGGGCATGGTTCGCTTCTTACACACAGGTGGGTGAGGGGCAGCAAATGGTACTAGGAGATGAGAGCTCTTGTGGTGTAGCAGGGGTGGGTTCCATCAGATTGAGGATGTATGATGGAAGGGTGCAGACCTTGACAGATGTGCATCATGTCCTGGATCTCAGGAGGAGCGTAGTATCACTTGGATACTTGAAGGAAAAGGACTTCATTTTCAGAAATGATTCAAGGATGTTGAATGTCTCCAAAGGTGATAGGATTGTGATGAGAGGGAGGAGGTTGAGGAGTCATCTATACCAGATGATGGGATCTGTTGTGTCTGGGGAGGCCGAGGTGGTTGCTTCAGTCATGGAGGATCAGTCGGAGATTCAGTCAGTGCAGATTGGACAACTGATGGTATGTTATCGAATTTGCCTGTTGAGGGATGCCAGATCACAGGGAGGTGGAGCACCAAGCACAGGTGCATCCACACGTGGAGGAGGAGCACCAGAGGGAGGTTCCTTCACTGGTGATGATGAAGACCATGGCCATAGCATGGGCTCTAGGCGAGGAGGTGCAGAGGGAGGTGGAGTCTCCCAAGCACTCGAGCAGCGATGAGCGGGCACCAGGAGAGGGCCTAGAGATGTATGCATCGGGGATAGATGCTAAAGTGGTGATAGGATGCAGAGAGGACTCAGAGATCTATGAGGAGATTTCCACCAGTATGGTCCATAGGTGGGTCAGAGGCAGGAAGGTGGGTCGGAGGTAGGGTAGTCACTCCAAGACTTTCGATGCTGCGGTGGAACATGTCGCAGGAGCAGTAGTGCTCAGAGCCGTTGGGCCTGTGGTAACTAGAATCACTAGAACAATGACGAGCAGAGTCACTAAAGCTATAGTTATTGGGAGTCATAGGTTAAATAGCCGGTGGCATGACAGGTGGAGTCGTGGAGGCAGCAGCGGGTGCAGCTGCTAGATCAGTGGTGGGCACAGCCACTGATGACAGGACCTATAGGAGAGGTGTTCGGACGTAGGATGAGATCTTCAGTCATAAGAGAGGCTGTGGTAGTCTCTCAGACAGCTTCAAGACTGAGATATACTACGGTGGCGAGGAGGTCTGCACAGTTGGCTTCACTCCTCATTGGTCAGATCATGCAAAAGATTGGAGCTCAGTGAAGAGTGGTGATTGCCAAGGCTTTAGGGACACCAAGATAAAGATTGTAGGAATTTTATGGTGCCCCCATAGCCTTGGAGGTGACCATAGGTGGAGTCAGTTTGATAGGCTCCAAGTACACTATGACGGATGCGGTCATAGACTAGGACAGGAGTAGTCCTAGGGTAGAGGTGAAGGAAACGTAGGGCAGTTCTATGCATGTAATTTAAAATTTTTACAGCAGATCTGTTAGATTAAATAATTTAACCTACATTACATGCACAAGATCTAATCTAAACTACCATACCAAGATCTATGATATGCTTTAATATGACTTAAAGAACTGAAAATAAAATCAGCATCGATCATATCGATGCTCTACATTAAATCTAACCTTTAGATCTAATGAAAATTGATCTAACAAGTTCAAAAACCTTTATCAAACTGTAATCTACTGATCTCCACTGATCTATCACATGGATAGGTGCTTCTTCAGGTTGCTCACAGCCGCACAAAGGTATCCGACTTCTACAGATCGTCCACATGAAGATCGGTTGCTCATCAGGCTCCTCGGGAGTGCTAGCTCGCAAGGATCTTTGAAGGCTAATCTTTCTCTTCTTCTTTTGATCTCTTGGATACTCCAAGGGAGAAGAAGAATCAGAGGAGAAAGAGAGGAACAAGATAGGCTATGGAGAAGAAACAAATTTCAATTGAGAACCATATGGGACATCCAACTATTGGACCCCTTTTTATAACAAGGGATTAGGGTTTTGGATCAAAGGGGGGCGCCAACATTCTCCATGCCAACCACCATATGGGGCATCCCATATTTGTTAATTTTATGATGGCATGAGAAAAAATTAAAACTTTCTCATGCCTTCCAAAAATTCTAACACACATGGGGAAATTAATCTTGGTGCCACCCATCTTTCCAATTTAAATGGAACTCTTTCCTTCTTATCTCTTTATCTCTAATTTGGATCGCATTCAAATTAGGAAGGAGATAAAGGCCATGACTCATCATGCTTGCCATCCACCCTATCTGTGCCCTCTCTCCTCATGCCCAAAAATCACATGCCAAAATCCTTTTGGCGTTGAGAAGAAGAGGTAGGTCCAGGGTGGCGCAAGGGAGAGATATAGAGTCCCTACTGGCTGGGACTCTTCATTTTCAATTTGATTCTAAATCAAATCAAATTTGCTTTGAATCTAATGAGAGGAAGGAACCTAATCTAATTAAAAATCCAATCATCCCAATAAATTTCTAACCCAATTAGGAATTAACTGAGTCCAAGTCCTGATCAAATCAAGAACAAGTTTCTCTTGCAATTAGGCTTGATCAAATCAAACCCAATCTAAGTCAAACTGAATCTAATTTAATTAGACTTGATCCAAAGCTTCTTGCTCAATCAAATTGAGTTAATTAGCAATCCAATTGTTAATAAATTTTTCATTAATAGTAGAGTCTCAATCCAGTGGGACTCTCCTCCAGAGTCCCAGTTTCAGTGGGACTCTTCACTAGAGTCACAATCCAATTGGACTCTTCAGTCATCCGATCATACTAAATCTTTTAATGTGTGTGACCCCATAGGTTCGAATCTAAGCTAGTAGCACAGGAATAAATTCTTATACTAATCGATGTAACCATCTAGCAATGAGATCCGACGTTCGGATAGGTCGAAAGATTGCAAAGCAATATTCTAGAACCTACTGGTGTATGGTTACCGTATAATTCATCTCTTTGACCCAAATGCTCAAGGTGACCTAGGATTTAACTGTCAACCCTAATATAGTCAACCACATTATATTTCAACCTTTCAAATTTATCACATGGATTATTCTGATCAAGATTTTACTAAGTTAAAATACATAGATATATAACTCCGACTTATTCAGAGAGGTCAATTCCATCTTGACTTATGCATCGACTTGATAAGTACTTGACTGCACCCGGTAATCTTTCGTTACTGAATTAAAAATTCAGATGGTCCGACATCATAGTACAGTGAGTTGCTTACAAGTCACTGTGGTGATCTCAGGTCGGAGAGATACTTATACCCATACATTTCATGAGCTACTCTTGACAACAGAGTGCTCGATAAATGGTTACGTTCGGTACAAATATACTCTTATATTCTACCTGCATGCCACACTAGTGTCTCCACACTCTTTGATTAAGAAAACAACCAACCTATATGGCACACAATGATCTATACTTGATATTGCTATCGTCCTATTAACAATATATCATTAGATCGTGAATATATTTTAAGAACTAAACGATAAATCCTCCTTTATCGATTAAATATAGTCCTAAAAACTTCATCACAACACAGGAGTTCAAAGAAGATGGATAAAATATGATAAAAATTAATAATTTTATTAATAAAAATTCATATATATTTATAATATGAGCACAATCGTCAATAGGTTGACGATTGATTTTAGGACATAATTTTCAATAACTCCACTTGAACTAAAATCAATCGATACAGTATCATATATCCATCTTCGATTTGTGATCATCGATCTCCTTGATTTCGAGAGCTTTAGTAAATGGGTCAGCTAGGTTCTCCTTTCCGTCGATCTTTTGAAGATCGACGTCACCTCGATCCATAATTTTCGGATGAGGTGGTAGCAACACAAAATATATTTGATGCGCTGATGGGGCTTCGGCTCCTTAGCTTGAGCAATGACTCCAGTACTGTCACAGTATAACAGGATAGGACCATCAACAAAGGGTGCCACTCTGAGCTCATCGATGAACTTTCGTAATCATACAGCTTTCTTCGCATCATTGGATACTGCGATATACTCTACCTCACAAATAGAGTCAGTCATGGTTTGCTGCTTGAAATTTTTTCAGCAGATTGCTCCACCATTCAGGATAAAAATATATCTCGATGCACTCTCACTATCATCATGATCTGACTGAAAGCTGGAGTCGGTGAACCCCACTTGTTTCAAGTCAGTTTCACCATAAACAAACCACTGATCCTTAGTATTTCTCAAATACTTTAGGATGGTCTTTATGACCTTCCAGTGATTCTCTTCTAGATCAAACTGGTATCTACTCACTACTCCTAGTGAGTATGCCACGTCTAGTCTTGTACATATCATGGCATATATTATAGACTTACTATCGAAGTATATGAAATTCTACTCATATGCTCTCTCTCTTGAGGAGTTATCGGATAATCTCTCTTTGAGAGAGAAATTCATGGCCTATCGAGAGATAGGCTTCTTTAGAATTCTCCATGCTGAACCACTTCAGCATGGTGTCTATATATGTAGATTGGAACAATCCAAATAATTTTTTTGATTTATTTCTATAGATCTTCATCCCAAAGATATAGGATGCTTCTCTCAGATCTTTCATAGAGAATTGAGATGATAATCAGATTTTTATTCCTTGTAATGCAGGGATATCATTTTTGATTAAGAGAATGTCATCTACATACAGTGCGAAAAATACAACCACAGAGTTATTTATCCATTTGTAAATGTAAGATTCTTCTCTATTCTTAATGAAGCCATACATTCTGATAATCTTATCAAAATGCATGTTCCAACTCCTAGATGTCTGCTTCAATCCATAGATGGATCTCTGAAGCTTGCACACTTTGGACTCATCTGTAGATGTGAAATCTTCAGGCTGTATCATATACACCTCTTCTTCCAGCTCTCCATTTAGAAAACTATTTTTCCATCCATTTATCAGATTTCATAGTCCATGTGTGCCGCTATCGCAAGCATAATCTGAATGGATTTAAGCATTGTCATAGAAAAAATATCTCGTTATAGTCAATACCATAATGCTGACAATAACCTTTGGTAACCAATAAGCTTTATAGGTCTCTATCTTTCCATCTGCACCCCTTTCTTTTTGAAGACCCACTTACACCCTATGGGTTTAACCTCTTCAGGTGGATCAACTAATGTCCATACATCATTGACCTTTATGGACTCCATTTCAAATTTATGACTTCAAACCATTTATCAGAGTCGAACCTCTGCATTGCATCCATATAGATGATCGGGTTCTCATTGTTCTCATCGAGTTCAATAGGATCTCCATCCCAGACTAAGAAATCGTAGTATCTGTTCGGTTGATGCGATATTCTATCGAATCTCCTTAACGGTGTCTCTACAATAAGTTTTGAGTTTGACATCATCAAATCCGATTTTGTGGGTTCACTAGATTGTGTCGGTTCTATCTGTTAAACTTTCTCAAGTTCAACCTTAGAGGTATTAATCTCCTCCCCAAAAAATTTTTTTTCCAAAAAGATTGTCCTAAGGCTGACCAATACCTTTATTCATCAGCAAGATAGAAATAATACCCCTTAATTTTTTTGAGATATCCTATAAAAATATATTTATCAGATTTGACTCTGAGTTTGCCTATTTTCAAATGTTTGACATAAGCCAAACAACCCCAAACCTTAAGGTGAGAGTGCATTGGCTTACGTCCCGTCCACATCTCATGTGGTGTTTCTTTACAGATTTACTTAGAACCTTATTAAGCACATAATAAGCCGACTCAAGTGCATATCCCCAAAAAGATATCGACAAACTAGAAAAGCCCATCATGGATCAAACCATGTCCAACATGGCTCGATTTCTTCTTTTCGATACACTATTGTGTTGTGATGTTCCAAGAGGTATTCTTGAGAGAGAATCTCATTCTTCTCAAGATATGTCAGAAATTTATCAAAAAGATATTCACCTCCTCGATCTGATCGAAGAGTTTTAATATTCTTTTCAGTTTGTTTCTCTACCTCCTTACGGAATCGTTTGAACATTTCAAATGATTCGGACTCATGTTTCATCAAGCAGACATACCCATACCTAGATAGGTTATCTGTGAATGTAATAAAATAGTGGTATTCTCTTCTAGCACTTTTGCTCATGGGTCCATAAACATTAGTATGTACAAGATCCAAAACATCACCGGCTCGTTCACCTTTTTCAGTAAAAGATGACTTAATCATCTTTCCATGTAAGCAAGACTCACAGGTAGGTAACGATTCATAATCATTATCATCAAGAATTTCTTCTTGAACTAACCTATTCATCCTGTTCTTGTTAATATGACCTAGCCTACAATACCAAGGATAGGCATCCATGACATCAACTATTCTAGGGTATTTATTAGACGTGTACATTACATTAGGCCGTGATACAACATAAATACCATTATTCAACTGTCCATGCATTATAGTAACACCATTCAAAATGATATCACAAAAGTTTTCTTATTGAAATTTCATAATTTGTTTGATCAAAAGGCCTACAGAAATGACATTCAATAGAAAACTACGACAGTAATGATAATCATTAAGAACAATAAAATGAGAACGAATACAAACTTGATAATTTTCTAAAGATAGAACTGAAACTGATCTTTCATCTCTAATATTTAGGAATCTCTCACCATCTCCAAATCTCCTACTAACCTAAAGTTCCTGTAATGAATTACAAATGTTAATAGGACTATTAGTATCCAATATCCAGGTCATTGTATCAAAAACTAAAAGTTACAAGGTGTTATTATATAATTATCTTGTCCAGCAACCAATTGCTTCTTCTTCTTCGGTCTGTTCGGATCAAGAGAAGCTATGTATTGAGGACAGTTCCTCTTTCAGTGACCCTACTTCTTACAATAGAAGTACTCTGCCTGACTTTGATCGACCTCGAACTTAGGCTTCTGGGTCTAACTCCCAGTACTTTGCACCTT